>JAUZSV010021394.1:0-15734 GCA_034780495.1 Parotocinclus cesarpintoi | reverse complement strand
ACACACACACACACACACACACACACACACACACACACACACACACACACACACACACACACACACACACATACAGGTTTTACTTTGGGCCACCCAGGTACAGTAACGGCTGCTGTTTTAGGATTTTTAATCTGTCCTAGGGATAGAAGATCGATTGTGCTCTCCCTCTTCTGTACTGACAGCCACATATGCACTGCAAAAACGCACCTGAAAGCAGGCGCACCTGATCACATGTCTGCAGATATGGACAAACGGACCAGAGGCGTTCCATATAATATGCACATGCTTTAGAGCTGTTCTATGAAATCCCTAGAATGATTAAGCGCTCTGACAAAGTCCCATCAACACACTTTGTACACATTAAAGAGTGTTTTGTCCTTAATTATTCGATTACTCATCCTAGAAGGACGGAGGGCTTAGGAGAGTTGTGTGTGAAATATATTATATGGAATTAACAGAAATATTCAGTAAGTCAATACACCTCCTTAAAGTTGGCACATATTTGTTATTTTCCACACGTAGCAGACCAATTTTGTGCCAGCAGGTGATGCTAGCCCTTTCCGCCGACTACCACCGCGGGTATATTTCAGACCTGTGGGAAACAATGTACACTGAGTTCATTAAGACTAGCACAGGATGGGGGATGATGCAGCAGATGAGAGTGGGTAGGAGGAGATATGAAAAGAGACAGCTAGTACTTTTTCCCATCAAATCAAACAGATTAATACTTGCTCAGTGTCCAGTAACAAACTTCAGCAAGTCTATGCACTTCCCTTACCCGATATTCCTATGTAAACATGTAGAAGGAAAAAATCACACTTTAATGTATTTCCAAAATGGCTCAATCAATAAATCGATGGCCAATTCTGTCCAGTTTTGTTATACTGCAAAGTCAAGCACAGCTCCTGAATGTCATTTTTCATATGGTAAAGGATGTACATAATTTAGCTAATTTGATATACATTCCAATAATATCAGGCTCAGTACATTCTTTTAAGAAATTTTTTCCCCTTGTCATTGTTAACTGATTGAAATAATGTGAGGTTCTGTAAATTTGACCTGCACTCTACATCATTAACAATACCATTAGGAGACTCAGTCAAGTTCAAATACGAGCGCATGGCTTAACGGTATACTAATTAACAAGACTATGCATATTTACAAATATGCAAATAATTTAATAGTGCCATTATTTGTATACATAATTGCCTTTTCTGAACACCAGTAAATAATACATGCTGCATTTTCCTGCAGTGCAAATTGTTTTATTAAACCATTGTTTTTGTGTTGAAATCAGACAATAGAGGCTTACTGACCCTCCACCCCCCACCCCACCCAAACAATAATTTTAACTCGCTTTCTCTTATCAGCATTGCGAGGGTTTCTCGGAGAACACAGGAGGCAGGCATAAGCATTCCGGTCTGTCACATGGCTGGTAGGGATCACATTGAAATCATCCCCCTCCCTCATACATGCTTGACCTACCCGAAGGGACTCGAACCCAAACTAGTGAATTGTGTTTCATGCTGTTTTTACCTTATAAAAATCCAATATAAAATGTGATTATTGAAAGAAAATATCTTAATGAAATTGAAGCTAGATTTATAATTATAAGAAATACCTGATAACGATTATGCCAAGAATTTGAAAATATGTGCACCTCGAATTTTGGGTCTAAACTATCATAATTACAAAGGACCCAGGCTAGTTAAAACACAACTAGGCAGTTATGTTAGCTTCAATGCACAATAAAAATCCATTCATTATCAAATTGTGCATTATATGATTATTCAAGGAATTAATAACATTCTGATAATGCCTTACATTGCTGAACGGCCATTTATAAATCCAATGAATCTGATATTTGAAGTCCTCAGAGTGTTCAGTGAGTGTAGAATGTCAAGCCCTTTTTCTTTAAGCAGTAAGCACAATAACACATTTAGTTCCTTATAACTGTTATTTTTCTATGTCGCCTTTCAAATACTTGCAGTGGTTTGTGATGCACCGCCAGTATTTGGATCTACATAGAGATGGTTAGAAGGACAGCATTATGTTCTATTTTTACACCTAAGACATTTATAATAAATATCTGCCAAAAAAGCAATTAATCTGTGCTACACGTGAAGTGTTGGTTTAAAGTGACGCGACTACCTTGCTACTGGAAATGGAATTAAACAAGCAGCTGTACTGCTTGTGGAGACTTAATTTGATTTAATTGTTTATCGTAACAGTGTTTTTTGATTATTTCAATAAGCAAATAATGCATCTACACATCTACGCAGCGTAGAAAAGAAAATAACAATCCCCACTAATCTGTCCCCTAATTAAAACTGACAAAACCTGAAATGCTTGCAAAATGTGGCAAGTACTTCATCTGTGCTTGTTGTAGTGTAATTTGGACACCTACAGCAATCCTACTTCCACTACTCAAAGTACACAGTAATACTCAGTAATACTGAAAACACAATAGTAATATAATGCTAATAGTAATCTAACTAAAGTCAACCTGAAAGCACGGCATATTATGAATTAGGAAATGTAAATCTTTTTTAAATAATTAATTTACTGGACCAAAGAGCACAGGTCAAGCCGTATACAATGGGTGTTGAGTGATGTGTGTTTGTTAAGCAGGTCAGGCTGTTTTAATCTCACAAATATGTGGTAGAATATCAAGAAGAAGTAGGCTGTGTAATACAGCGATTTGCACGCACTGTAAATAGCGACACATTCACCCCACTGCTAGGGAACAAACAAACTGCTGCACTACAGGTAGTCTTCCCTCCCATTTAAAAAATCGAATTACTGACTGACTTAGAGTTTTCCATGATTAGATTACTAAAGTGCATGTAAAACAGTGTATTAGATTAATGGCAAAATCTGATTTCATTCTTATTTGATTATTCCGTACATGAAACGCACGTATTAAAAACAATCACTGCATTGAATCTCAAAATCACTTTTTTTACTACCAACACAAACTTCACCTTATAACAGGTAGATCATCTAGGTGCTTCACATACACTAAAAGTGTTGCTGATAATTATTTGGCCAGTGTTAACGTGAAGATTTACCGCTCAGCACTGCAGCATGAACAGAAGACACGTACAGTAGATGAAAACAGAAATCTGGCCAAACAGAAGTGTGACCATGACCTTGCCTGTATGCTTAGTGTGTACGTAGGTAAGTACTAATATGGCACAAAAAGGACAGGAAGAGATGGACAGGGGGCGAGTGCACTGAAGGAAGAGAACATTGACTAACCCTGCACTTTTTCTCCCTGAACAAATGGTATAGGAAGCTGTCAAGGTCAGGCCAACACACACAAGGTTAAAAGAAAACGGGTGGGGGAAAGGGAAAGGGAGGGGCGTAGGAGAGAAAAGAGAAAGATGGAAGGATAAAGCCAATAGACTGAAACAAACTGATACACCCCAGCAAAACACCCATGTGGCAGAAGCAAAAGACCCAAGAAGCACAGCAGGACTTTAACACATAATGAATGTGCAGAGTACAGAAAAAAGGAGGGTGAGGCAAAGTCAAGGAATTAAGGGAAGAGGCACAGAGCGGGTGGGTGGGGGTCGGTAAAGCAGATTGGAAGCCCACAGTGGATGTTTTCTCTTAATTAGGTATTTTTGTGCAACAAAATCCAATTTCAGTCAGTTAGTAAATAAGGTTGCTTCAAGACCACTTCATTACCATGGGATAATTGTTAAAAAAACGAAGTGGAAAATACCCAGTCATCCTTAATTCAAAGATGCAGCCTTTTCAAAGAAAGGTGGGCGACACACGTTGTTCCATTTCATTTGTATTTCCATCAAAATATTAGAGTATTCATGCAAAAGAGAACACAGTGAGACTGCTCTAGAAGAAATAACTGGTCGGGATGAAAACGGACATTAGAGAAGAGGATAAGTGGAGTCCAACTCATTTAAGAATGTGTTAAGCAAATCTTTAATTGGGAGCCAGGCAGTAAAACAGTGAAGTGTCACAGTCCTCGTTCCCTCACTTCCTGCACTGTCCCCTGTACACCGTAAAGCAAAACAAATGTAGTATTCCTCCTCAGCCTCTCTCCTTAACTACTTCCCTGCAATTCCTGGGAGAAAATACAAAACTCTTCACAGGCTCTACAATATGCACCCGTGCTTTCTTTATTATTCAAACACACCCAGTGCAAATAAGAGCAACAACCTTTCATGATCCACTTTCAGTGCTGTGTCATGACTTTCTGGTATCTCGCGGCTTTTGCATTTCAGTGCTCTGTTTACCAAAACGCACTTTCCTGATGTCTCTTCCCAATCACGGCTCAAAATAAACTTGGTAGTTCACCGGCTGCTTTCTTGTTGTTTCCCAAATTTAGAAGACAAATACAATTGTCATATGTAATCATATCAGAAGCCCACAACCTAGCTAGGGTAGCTGTAAATTCCAAGCTTCATACACAAGTCTGCTTGTATGTTTGACCAATGATACCAAGCCTGTACAAAAAAGCAAAGTTAAACAAGTACATCCTTAAACAAACGACAGCAGGTTTATTTACAGTATGACTACGTTTCCATCTCTGTTATACTTTGGTGTATCATGTCAGAGTAGAACAAGAGCTTGTGTAGCATACAAAATCTATGACCCGTCTCTCAAGGAACTTGCTGACTAGGTGAGGTTACCTTGGAAATGTTTTTTCAAAAGCAACCACAAACTTAGAAAGTTCTCACAACAACACAGCAGAGTTACATAAATTTTCAGGACAAACACCCACCACGAGTGCCCAATCGGGTCTGCTTTTGTTCCTCTAACCGCTCGGAGGCTCTCTTTGTGTTGGCTGAGTCACCCAGTCCCACACAGAGCTGCACATCTTCGTCTCAACCCAAAAACCTCTTCAAAATACAACTGGCTTTACATAATGTTTTTCAGAAATACCTAAATCTGTTAAGTTTAGGGCAGCATACTTACTACAAACTACATTAACATACTGTTAACGAAGAGCAAAAAAAGCAAAAAATGGAAAACCTGCTGATCAATGACTCCTTGCTAAGTTGTCTGCTCTCTGGCCTATCCTGAGACAGTTATAGCTGGCTAAAACTGCTCTAGTTTTTTACTGACCAAAAGCTAACGAGTCAAATGAATAAAATGTGACTACAGCTATTGGGTTTTGATCAAAGGCTACGACTAAAAATTAATCTAAATGAGCTTTGAGAAAAAACACCATCAGCTATCGGTTCTCTACTCTTAGAGAACGGAAGGCGCAGGTGTAAGTGCGTCCATTCCAGGGCCAGTTTAAATCAATGATAAACTAAAATACTGCTGGAACTGTTGTCACCTCGTTGCTGAAGTTATTTATCGAAAATAAATAGTGTGTAAGGTAGTCTAATTGGCTTTCCATTATTTTTCTCAAACGGAAATCACTATAAAGCGATGGTTTAAGAATACTGGGTGAGAAAGTGTGACCGAGGCTGAATAGGCATTCCTCATGCCTCTCCTTCAATGCTTATTCAGCCCCTTTCCCATCTCACACTTAGTGCTCTCGTTACGTTAATATATCTCCTCACTCTTTACTACCACCCTGGCCTGCAGTACTCTTTCCATTTTCATTAAAGGACAGTCTGAGGAGCAAATCAGACTTTCCTTTTTAGTGTAACTATCCTTCAAAGAGCTGATGTCATTTTGGTTCGAAAACACAGCTCGCTCGGTTCATTTCTTCTTTCTGTAGATGGCCGGAACATGGACCCGCATGAAAAACCTGGATGCTGAGACTAAGGCACCATTCTAGACTGTTTAAACCTGAGATTAAACAGAACAGTGTTGCCATGCCTTTCTGTATAACCCTCCTTTCCACTGTTCATTTCCCAAAGCTCAGTAATTGAAGAGCGCTAACCCAATTAGCCATATAGGACTCCTACACAGCTAAAGGCTAAAGCAAGAACTCTAGCACATTAATGGCAAAAGAGGCCCCCGGAGAGATTGTTGCCTTCAACTTGAATCTTACTAGCAGAGAGTTTTAGGTGAGTTACGAGAGTTTTATCATGCCTTTCCCTCATTTATCTGGATTCCCGGCCTGGGTGAATGCCACCTCCCACATAACTCCTCACAAATAGCCATTGGCATATGCTTACAGGGGATTGGTGTATGTTCAGCTCTCGCCTTGACTGACAAATGAGGAGACATATAATCAGAAAAAAAGAGAAAGGGAAGCCATTGTAACAGATGACCTTTAAAGGAAGAGGTCATCTCTCTCACATTTCCCTCTCTGGGTGAAGAAGAGGCAGAGCTGTGCAGAATTCTGTAATGTAGCTGCGTTTGTTTGGCGAGATGTTTTTGGAGTTTTCAATAATGCTCTGCGCCAGCGTAGATCTGCTGTTTATGAGAACTCTCTTGAACCCTCTTGAATGATTCACCCCATCTCACACCTCCAAAAAGCGATAGTCTTCAGGCCTCATATTTAATGTATCCTCCTCTAACAGTCTCCAATCATAAATCTAAGCCATGGTGCACAGTGGGCCGACATCACTAATTGATATTACTTTCACTGCAGTATGAAGCTCATCCTGGCAGGGAACTCCATGGCTAGACATCATGGTAAGCCAAGTCCCTTTTGTGAAGAGCATGAGAAACGGTAGAGATAGGAGACAGCAGGCAGGTCATTTTTGAAGATCCCCCTAATAGAAGAAGAAGATCCCCCTAATACCATTCTCAAATCTGGAGTCAGTTGGGTATCGAGTCGCCATTGCACTTCATCCGCCCAAGTTTGAATTTGTATATTTCAGCAGGTGTCAGTGTAGAGCAGAATAACAACAACTTTTTACCGTGCACTCTCATGTTGCTATAATATCACACACTGTGTGTATCAGATAGGATCCAGCCCATAAACTGATGCCATGAACTCTATGGGGACGTCCCAACTAACAATTCTAAATACTAAAACAAATAAATTATTTTATATACAACACATCTAAACTCATTCTAATGTACATTTGTTCACCCACAACGTGTTGTGGAGACCAGACAAAAAAGGAAATAAATCCAGTACACAGAATTGATGGCAGTGCATGTAAACAAAGCAATTCAGCATGAGGAAGAAGAAACTCAAATACGTAAACCAAAACATTTGAACAATAGTCTCTTATGTCATCCTGCGACCTTCAGCAGCCTCCCTATGTTCATCAAATGTTTGGCACTGGAAATAAAAGTGTTTGCTTTACAGTAGAATGTCACTCCAGCTGTCTTTGTGTCCTTTTTTGTACTGCAGTGTTCACCGTGTTCCGCTCATCAAACAGAGCTTGGCACCTTTCACTGGTGAATGAGGTGTAGGTGACTGGTTGGACAGTTCTGTTCCGGTTAACTTTAACTGGCATACAGTCTGAGGATCTTCTGCTTCATAGTAAGCAGTGTCCTTGTTGGCAACCTTCAGCTCTGAGCTGATGTTTTTGTACCCAGGAATGACAGCAGTGCCCCATTCTCTAATGTGCTCGCCCATCCTCGAAGTGCTCGAAGTGTGTGTGTGTGTGTGTGTGTGTGTATGTGTGAGTTGGCACCACCTTGCCTCGCAATTTTTTTCTGGCTCCACATTGACTTGAAGAGTTATTTAAAGAACACGAAGCCGAGCAGGATATTTATACTCTGTGGTAATGGCGTGTTTGGAGGCTGAGCCAAACGCTTTCGTCTGTCCCCTGTGTCATCCTAAACATCAGTCCTTAGAGTGGCAGATGTACTGATCAGCGTTAGAAATCTACAGAGAACATTGTGAATATGAATATCAAGGGTCAAAAGTTTAGAAAATGGCAGTTTGTGCTTTTGTGTCACACAGTTAGGCAATAGGCTACTGTTCAAATATACATATGGTAGGCCATATGCAACACCAGTGAATAAAAAAACGACAAATTGCAAAAAACTATTGCACAGCATTTCCCATGATGAAATTACCATAAGATAATAGACGGACAGGGGGTCATATCTGTCGTGTAAAGTGTAAGAAGTAGTGATGCACCCAAATTAAATTTCTTGGCAGAAACAGAAACCAAAATTTTAAAGCTGAAAATGGAAACTGAACGGGTTGTGTTTTTAATGGCACCTAATAAAAACTTGTTTAATGTCTTTGTTGTTGCTGCTCGTTCTTCACTGATAGGGAAGAAGCGTTTTGAATCACTTTTTACTTTTGACTGCCATTGAAATTGCATTTAAAACGACTGATTTTGACAAATAATTGTACATCTACTTTATATTGTTCATTTTTTTGCCACTGTTTCCAGCAGTCCGGTTTCCATGCCAGAGTTCACACTCTCTCACATGGCTCTGGTTTATTGTTGCAAATTCCCCAGTGCATCGATTGTAGGGCTGAAACGATTCCTAAATGAACCTGACTTAACTCAATTACTAAAAATAATCGATGCAGGATTTGTTTAATCCTAATCCATGTGACTGTATACAGTTTGCTGTATTTCTCATAGATAATTATTACTATCACACATCACACTTATGCTGTGGGCAGGTGATATGAATATGAATGTGATTTGATGGAGGTGATTACAAAAAGTAAATAAAGACAGAAAATGGATGAAACAGAAAAGTCTGGGATCATTTCACATTGTATCCACTGTAAGAGTGAACTAGAGAGCCAGAGTGACATGGTGCCTACGCCTCAGTGTCTGTAAGCCGAATCACAAATATAAAAGCAATAACATTAGGTCAGTTAATGTCTAAAAATGAGTACACAGTCATGGAAAATGTTGTGTACTTATTATACTGGGAGGCGTCATTTTTCTGTTTCTTTTTTGTAGCTTTTTATTTATTCCTCTATTAAACTTTACTCGTATGTGTTGTAACTTCAGTTTTCATCCATCTTCATTTGAACAGGCTCTCTGGAACTTCAAGTCAGCATAAGCACCCTTACATAAGATAAAGGACAGAACTGGACAGCACTTCAGACATTTGCAGTAACCTGTGAGTCTGTAAATCCAGTTAAAGTTGAATTGGAAGGGGATTGGAATTCAGCCATTCAGTGTATTTCAGTAAAGTCAGAACACTGTTACTTTTGTCACGTCCTTCTGAGGAACTTCTGAGCTCTCACTGTATATGATATGCCTGCTCTGGCCTTCTTGCTCAACAAAAAAAGCCATCTAGATACTTAAAGACTTGTGCAATCACGTTGTTTTTAACAAAAGACCCGGAGCATCAAACTGCTATTCATGGTCATGCTGGAAAAGTTTCATGGCACACCTGGGGTTCTCCTGTGCACTGTGCGAGGCATTCAGCCACATTACTTACTGAATAGAAAATTAAAAATTAATTTGTTTTAACTTTGTTTATGGGCAAAGCATTAGATTGGCCTACTGTTACATTTCAGCCTCAGGCTGTTAAGTGATGCTCAGTATGAAAAAACAAATCCAGGAAATATTTAATCACACTGCTACTGAAAAGGATGCCAGAGAATCTTGCTCAAACTAAAACAAGGAAACGAACCAGCGGCACAGAGTGCTTTCTGCCGTAAGGCTGAGTGCAAAGCAACCACTAGAGCTGGTCTGCAAAGACTTTAATCTCAGTCTTCATCAATACAGTCCTCTAGCCTCCTGCATTGATAATCTTTGCGTCTGCAGAATATAAATGGGAAACTGACCACATACAGGAGTTTATGGAAGGGAGTGTATTCAACTTTAATAAATATCTAACTCAATGGCTTCATTGGTCAATCACTGAAAGCTCAAAATTTTACTGTTACCATTCATTCAGCTCTCATAACATTTCTGAATCCATCATAAAACATAATGCCACAAGTACTATTACTACTGCATACACTGATCATTTTAATTACTCATAGCAGTTATTCGGTAGTCCGCCTCCCATAGCCACAGAAATATGACCCCAACTGTTTCCTGAAAAATCAGTGACCTGCCAGGAAAATCAAATACAAAAATCAATGCCTCACCGAGTCTCTATACATGTTGAATGCCCAAGGCTGGACACAGTTCTTGAATCCCACTGACATATAAGGATATGGCTGATGTGTTTGGTAAAGTTCAACTTTTTAAACTCATAAGGTATTATTCTACAGAGCATCAAACTCTTGCAACAAAGCCTATGTGTTTTAAGTGACTGGCTTCAAAAGTTACATAGCAAGATCCTAGAAAAACGCAAACTCTTTTTTTAATTGACAAATATGAACTTTGTTATTGTATTAATTACTGTAATTTTAACACAAGATGGACCGAATGTTCTACTAATTTACCTTCGAAGTGTGAAAATGCTTTATCTGCATCAGAGATAGTGTTAAGTGCTAGACTTGTGGAATAAGCCCAACAGACAGTGAATTGTGAGTCTCAACTAAATAAAGCCCAGCCAACAACATACATGCACAGTGACTGGTATCACCCAGCCACAGGAATTTACTTACAAAATAGCATTTAAAATAGTACTACTATTTAAGTAGTAATAGTACTGTACTAACCCTAACCCAACCCTTTCACGCTCTCTCTCTAGCTTTGCAACTACTGCGACTGCGGTAGCCTAGTGGTTAAGGTACTGGACTCTGAAGGTCCAGGGTTCAAATCCCACCTCTGCCACAGTTGGGTCCTTAAGCAAGGCCCTTAACCCACAATTTCTAAGACTGTATGAGTTGTAAGTCGATCTGGATACGGGCATCTGCTAAATACCGTACTTGTAAATGTAAATCAGGCTGCTGACTTCTCTCACTACACTGAGGTTGTGATGGGCAAGCATCTGAGAGTCTAGTTTCCTATTTATGGGATGACTAAAAACCTTCCCAAAATTTGTAGCAAATCACATTGTGTGCACTAGTCATTAAGTGGAAAAATGTCTACAGGCAGAATAAGGATGTTTATTGCATATACCAACAGCAGGGTGCCATCAATTACCCAACCCCCATCCAGCTCAGACTGAAATAAACACAATCATTGCATCTTTTAATAGTCCAAGCACATAAATTTCCAGACCCATAATGTCGTTTAAATGTTTATATCCACATCAGCAATTAAAAATCACCACCATCTCAATTCCTCGCTGAACAATTTTGGGACTAATGAATTGATGTAATGACTTAATTTTTTTTTTGGTGGAGGTCATACATATTTGACTAGTCTCTGGAAAAATAAGCACAAAATAAGACAAGGAGGACAGGGCTTGGATGAAACGGATCCACACTTTGAGTTTAGCTGCTCACATGGCCTGGTGGTAAGAGAATACTGGCCGAGGTTTGTAACAGGACGGTTTGTGAAACCTTGTAAAGGACTGTTGCCCTGCCCGGGTGTACCTCTGTCTTTGTACACATTCAAACCTCTACTGCTGCTTAGCCTAATAAACAAACAGGAGCATATGTATAATTGTCATTTATATATTCCATTCACAGATGTCTTGATTAATGAAAACTGACCAAAGCAGCCCTCATATCAGAACTTGGCCCCCGACAGCTTCAAAAGGGATAAGGTGGACCTTCTTGAAATGCTGAGGAAGCACTATGATAATATTTTGGGCAATGTCTAGAAAATCCTATTAGCAGACTATTAAATTCTAGTCACATTTAGGAAACCTCTAATCCAGTTAATCATATGCACATAATAAAGAGATCTTATTGCAAGATCACTGATATTCTTAATTGTACACTGGGAACTTAATGATTTGTTTAAAATTGCAACCCCAGTCAATTATTCAGCCTTATTCAATAGTACAAGTAATGTAAATCATATTTTTATTTGATTTGCTTTAAATACATGGATCAATTTAAAGAACTGGACCTGATTAAAATGTGCATTGTGCTTACCCATTGGTGAGTAAACAGCAGTGTTGTTACTCTAAACAGCAAACTAGCTGGGAGAGTGAAAAATTGTGGCTGTTAAATGTTTATTTGTTTTTGGCTGTAACAATGAGTGACTGACATCACTTTACCTACAACCGCATGACTTCAGTCTAAACCTAACCGTAGTGCATTTACATCACACGGGGAAAACCATCCCACCATACCAAGACATCCTCACCAGAACGTTTGAATTCTTAGATAATATTTTTCTAACTGGATAAAGAGGAAATGACTCTAGGTGTTCTAGGTCTATTTTATTCACCAGTCTAACGTATTTTCCCAAAGCCATTACAGTAATAAGTGCCATTATTTTAGAACTATTTAACAATTACATATGGTGATTAATTAAGTTGAAAAGGCAAATACATTATAATTAATTGCTAGGCCATCCACATGTATTCCCTGGTTTTCAACGGTCCATGACCATCGCTCATCAGTCCCACCATGTGACTCCCTCACTTGCATAAACATGTATAAAATGCCACAATTGCAAAATCAAAATAAATAAGATGAAGTTTATTTTATATAAAATTACACCCTATGTAGCTTATTGAATAATGTATGGAAAGTAAAAAATAAAACCGCTTATTATCACCACAATGGCTTTTCCTCACTGCATTTCCCAGCAATCATCACACTCTTGACCCACATGAAGGAGCAATGCATGTAACATATATGGATTTCAAGTTCTTCTCTAAACTCCTAAATGTCATTCTGTTAACTTTATCTTCATTATTAAAAAAGCTTCTTCATTTCATGAAGGTGTTGGGCTGACACATCCTCTCCTGAAATGGGAGTTCCCTCTCTAGATATTAATCTGAGGGAAAATGCATGACAGCTGCTTGTAATTAATCCACGTGCCAAGCATTGAGACTCAGGTTCAGTACGGAGGGAAAACTCCTCTCGATATGACTGTTTTATAGGACATCTTATGTATAATGGAGACTCAGCAAGAGGTGTACACACAGAGAGAGCAAATGGTTTAAGAGGGGAAGCCTGATAGTGGTATAAATTGGACACTCAGTCTACCTGAATTTATTTGGCAATCCAGTGTTTACAATTTATGATCCAGCTTTCTTGTTTTGATACATTTTGGACTCCAGGGGCAGATCTAGGATTTTTCGCAAATCGGTGGCCGCATAAGGGAAATACTAAAAAAAAAATGTACCAGGTTTTGAAGATGGAACATCTAAATCCTTGACATTCTCTGTGGTGAATTTCGTTGACTGTCTGTCAAAATGGTATGGTCTTAAATGGCAACAAATCCTAGACTGATGTGTCTTAACGTTAAGATGCAGTTTAATGCTAGACAAACAGAAGTTTGTAAGACTGGGGCCAATCTGATTTCAACTTCCTGTGTGGGCCTGCCCTTTGATCCAGCTTTACTAAAAGCGCACCATAATTCGTTTGCACTTAAGTTACGGCTTGTGCTTTAAGCCCTGGAAACAGTTGGATTTAGATAAATGCCAACATGCTAAACAAATGGCTGCTGTTTATGAGAGCATGCATAAGAAAGTATCTACCAGCACATGGCTAGGGTCATTTGTTCCCTAGATACTGACCAGACTTCAGTGTTTCCATAACAACACCATGTTGCCATGAACACCTTACGTGCGACTAATTAGGCACACTTGTTTCGCTCCGTAATAACTTAATTCAGGTTTATTTTTAGAATGCAATATTATTTTAATTACATGTCACTTATTTTAATTACATGCCACTAATTTTAGAATATAAATTCACAGAAACCGTGTTTTTCCCCGGTACCTGACTACTTAGACTAATTAAGCTTAACAGTATGTAAATGTGACATAGTAATTAGCAAATGTGCCCGAGCCCAACTGAGCAAGAAAACAATAAGACCCTAGAGGCGATCATGTCCTTTTGGGGGAGGGAAATGGTAAGATAATTGTTTAGTGCAATAACAGTAACACAAACTGCCTGCAAGAGCCTCTCCTATACAGCCACCACTCTATCTTGGATGACACTGGAAAAATGACTGTGCCCTAAGCACACTTGTCCAGGTGAAAATTTATAAGGGCCCACATTTGGCATCTACGGCCAAATCAGTTGTGGCCCTTACAGAATAAGCAGGATCAATAGCGTAAGAAAAGTCAGGGTATTTACAGGACTAAAAGGCAAGAACTGGGGGAACTTGAAATTTGCAAAGCAAACAGGTTATGCATGGAATCCTACTGTCAAAACAGATGGGCGTATTTAAATGAGTCAAAACGACTGTCGTGCAGAAAGAAAACACTATGCCCCTTTATCGGGTGGAGCTGACAACGCGCTGTAAACAGAGGAGGAAAAGAAATCAGAGGCAGAGTGGCTCAGGAAAGTTCTGTTGGGAGACAAAAATGAGTTTCTGCATGCGTCTGAGTCCTACATGGCTGGAGGGAGAGTGACAGTCCTGTGACGAACCGTCACAGTCTCAGAACTAAATTAGTTCAGGGCACACAGCTGGTGAATTCTGTTGCTTCTTCTCTACTTACTTCTCAGCCAAAATCTTTCCAAAAGCAAGGAGAGTTATTACATTTCACACTGTTTCTGACTTTAAACAGCCACACCTTTTATGATATTGCTTTATGGCAGAACTATATATTTAGGGCTGACAGTTTTTAGGACATACACTACTGTGTGTGTCCATGGTTACTGATGTTGTGTATTTGGTAATGCTATGCTATTTGGTAAAGTTATGAAGATTAATGTACTTTTAATTATTGGGATCAGAGCTTTATGGGTTCTGCATTCAATGAGACCAAAGCTCCCATTTGAGAGGCAAGGGGGGTGTTTGTTGTTAAAAAATTATGTTTAAACCATACAGTGTTTCACAAAAGTGAGTACACCCCTCACATTTTGTAACTATTTTATTCTATCGTATCGTGGGACAACACTGAACATATGACACTTTGATACAATGCAAAATAGTCACTCTACAGGTTGTATAACTGTTTAATTTAAATATGGCCTCAAAATAACTCAAAACACAGCCACTAATGTCTAAACCACTGGCAACAAAAGTGAGTAAACTCCTAAGTGAAAATGGAAATTGTGCTGAATATTTTGTGTGGCCACCATTATTTTCCCAACACTGCCTTAACTCTCTTTTGCATGGAGTTCACTAGAGCTTCACAGTTTGTCACTGGAATCCTCTTCCACTCCGCTACAACAGCATCACAGAGCTGGTGGATGTTAGAGACCTTGTGCTCCTCCACCTTAACTTTGAGAATCCCCCAAAGAGGCTTAGTAGGATTTAGATCTAAAGACGTCTTGGAGGTGTGTTTGGGGCTGTTATCATCATGGTCCTGTGACCCAGTTTCTGAAGGGATACGATCAAGCTTTGCGTCTGTATGTCACAGTACATGCTTTGCCATTCATTATTCCCTTAATGAACTGTAGCTCCTCACAGCTGGCAGCACTCCTACATCGATATTCAAAAGCCATCCTTTGGATATAATACTGTGCATGTGCACTCAACTTCTTTGGTCGAGTATGGTGAGGACTGTTCTGAGTGGAACGTGTCCTGTTAAACTGTTGTGTGGTTTTCGCCACCATGCTGCAGCTCACTTTCACAGTGTTGGCAACCTTCTCATATCCTAGACCATCTTTATGTAGAGCAACATTTCTTTTCAAACAAGTTCTTTGCCATGGAGTGCCATGTTGAACTTCCAGTGACCAGTGTGAGAGCAATAACACCAAATTTAACACACCTGCTCCCCATTCACATCTGACACTATTGGGCACAATTTGAACGTTGTACTTACTTTTGTTGCCAGCTGTTTAGACATTAATGGCTGTGTCCTGAGTTATGAGGACACAACCAATTTAGACTGTTATACAAGCTGTAGATGGACTACTTTACATTGAATAAAAGTGCCATATGTACTATGAAAAAACAATTAAAAACAACTTCTTTCTTGGCTAGACACACCTATATATA
>JAUZSV010021284.1:0-15735 GCA_034780495.1 Parotocinclus cesarpintoi | reverse complement strand
CATCGACCACCCAAAAGTGCAGCTTTTTGAACTAAAGCAATTGCTGGGCAAGCTGGAGTGTTTCAAAATATACATCCTCTTAATCTGGATTTCAACTGATCAATCCTCCCATGCTACTGGCAAGAGTGGACAAGAAACTCCACCTGATGTAGATTTGCCATGATGGAGCAAGTCCTGTTTACCAGATCTGTTTTGACTAAATGGATCTTGAAATCACCAGCGACCAACTTCTCGTAAAGAGTAAGCATTTGTAGGATGGAAGTAGAATTACTTCCAGGAAAGGCCCTTTCTCAGAATGAACTCTTGTCCCTGCCCTGCATCCTCAAGCAATCAAATGAAATCTTCCACAGGGCACAGGGCAATGCCGATAAGTCAAAAGGTGACATAGCATGAAGAATCAAAGATTTCCATGAAAAGCCTGGTGTAGAACAAGAACAGAAGGCATAGCAAGAGAGGATGAAGTCACTGCTGTGCTCAACACGTTGCCCCTCAAAACCTCAGTCTAATCCATTTAGGCCTTTATGAGCTGAAGAGAGGCACAAGTACATTAATCGGACTAATATCGTTTAACTGCTCCCTTGTCCTCTCTGATCCAGCACAAACTGAACGTTGCTACCAAGTGTGAGCACATCTGCCAGTTAGCCTGCAGCCAGGTCCATAGTACCATCACACAGTTACTAATTCCTCTTATTTTATCCACTCAACAGCCATAAGCATTGGGCACAGCGTTCATGTGCTGAAGCTTCGGCAACTGGTGTTCCAATATATGCGTGAAAACACATTATTCATTCATCACTAGAGAAAGTGAAGAAGACTTTGCTGTTCATGCAGAGCCTAATTCAATTAAAAGAGCTAGCTTAGTTGAAGTGGGATTACAGCCAGATTAGACTATCATTACTTACAGTAAATACTAAACATTGCATTTTAATAATGGAATAATTTAAAATAATAAACTGGATAAACTAATAACCCACCATTACCTGAGACCTCAATACGTTTGTTACACACAGTAGAGGCCATCCATTCTATCCATGTCTATTCGGTTTAATGGCCTAGGTCTTAAAAACTATAATAGAAATTAAAAATGTCTTGTACATCTAATTCAGATCTGATTAAATATTCAAATATCAATCAAATATCCCCCTAATTTTTGTGAGCAGTGTAGATAGGGTAGTCAGGGTTGTTAACATAGTTGGTACTATTTCTGTATCAATATCTGTTTGGATATGATTTGTTTCTGCAATTTTTAATGGTTTTCCAGTAAACACTTTTTTCCAAGTGTGGTTCAGAGTGACAATATTTTTTTCCACGCATTGGGTTTGGGCGTCATTTTGTTTGGACCATCTCTTTCATTTATCGAACGCATTATGCTCTGTTAAACAAGATGTTGATTAAAATGGTCATTTACTGGTTGTTACGTTGCAAATGATATGTAAATTTGCCAAAGATACTGCCGAAAACACAAGTGGAACGCTACCATCTATACAACATCCCTAATGGTTAAGGTGACCATTTGATTACGGCCACAAATAATTCTTGTTCTAATATATTATAACTTTAAGACAAAGCTAACACATGTTGATTGGATAGATATTAAATGGCACATGCATGTAGTTTTTGCTAAAACCTTAAGTCATTCAGCTAAGCCAGATCGGCTTCCTGTTTGATATGCAGATAAATATTTTATTTATATTACAAATAGTAAAAAGGCCAGTATTCTAAGTGACAAATAGTGCAGTACATACGGTGTACTGTCATTTTAAATTCAGGTCTATTCTGCTTAATCATTCGCTTAAGTGGAGGTGTTAAAGTGAAGCTTGATAGAACTCAGGCACAAATTAGGTGTAAGGCAACACAATTAACTAAAATCTACTATTACAGACCTGAGCAGTCAATACTCTCCTCCAAGTGTGTTTAGCTACACTGTGATATTGCAGTGATTTGAACAAAGAAAACCAGAGAACTAGCCAGCAGGTACTACTAGAGGCATGTTCAAATATGGGGAAAAAAATGGGCAAAATGAAGCTCTTTTGAGATTTTCCTCTGCATGTGTGAGCAATCAAACAAGACATGCACAATCAAGCTTTAAATGGAAAGAACATTGCAATGATTTACAATTACCGCTCACTTGAATGCACCTCGCCATCGCCAGGCAAGTGACATGTTTGATTTGACACAAATAGGAGATGATGGAACAGAATGCTGTGTCCATATTGCAGTCTTATTTTCAGCATAGGACACACCACACACAAGCACAGCAAGAAGGTGCTTGAGCATTCTGCCTGAATCTAATCCAATTTCTTATAAAGTTCAGTCTATTTGAAACAGAATGATTCCTAATACGTGGCCTTTTTAAGGTGCAGTTTGTCTGTATTCAACACACAAAAAACCCAAAACAAGACATTAAGTAAAATGCAGTAAATACAGTTTATACACAGCAACTCAAACAAATTTCTTGAATTTCTTATATGATTCGAGTAAAGGGAGGTTCAATTAGTGGAAGCCTGACTGGGGCGATTTTTCCACCAAAAACAGGTGTAAATGATTGGCAGCATGCAACTGTGAGTATCTTTTATAAATTGAATAACAGCCTTTTTCCTGCTCCATTTACATGTATATTAAATTACATTTAAAACATTTAGCAGGCATTTTAATCAAAAGCTTCACAGTTGAGCTGAACAGTTAAAAGCTAAGTGCTTCAGAAGCTAACAGTGGCAGAATGACAGAGCTAGAATTTAAACTTACAACCTCTGGAGTAGTAATACAAAGCTTTAGCATCTGAACCACCAAAAACAATGAACCATAAAGGAGATATTTAGTATCTTTGATAAACAATAATTGCAACTTTGTTTTATCTAGGGGCGAATGCACTAATCACAAAAATAGGGGTTTCATTTCAGCTTGATAGCTTATTTTGTACCAAGTAGGTTTTTTGTATTAAAAGATTTGGCTTTGCCAACTAATGCTGATCTAATGCTATATCACAATTTAGGCAGCTCATGTTGGTTGGAGGTGAGAGCCAGCTGTTGGAAATCTTGGTTTGAAACATGAAAGAGCTGGAAACAGCTGCACGCCGGTCCCAAGCCCGGATAAATGGGGAGGGGTGGAGAAAGCAATGGCAAACTACTCCAATATTCTGCCGAAATACTTCACGGATCACATCGATGAAGAACTGAATTGTGTGGAGAGTAGGCTGCGACTGTACGGTTAATCCCATCCCAAATGTTACAAAAACATTTATGCTCACTGTAGCATTACCTTTACATTATGAGCTTTGCAAATGTGTTTACCAACATTACTCAACTAAACACCTCCGTAGTTGGAGAGTTACCACGGCTATCGGCAGATTTGACGCTGAGGAAATTCTTAAATATTTTCAAGCACCTAAAGGTTACAGGCAGCTAAAATGATTGAACATGGTTTTGTTCCCTTCTCTTTTAGAAAAAGGTTCATATATAGAGGTATTGCCGGTGTAATCAGAGGGTCAAGTGACAGTTTAAACTGTGTGCCTTTTCTGCTTCGTGTTATTCTCACGTGGTAAAATATGGCTTATAATGGTTTTGTAGAGGTAGAAATATGCCAATCCCTTCTAATCTTTCTCTAAGGAACACTGATTTTAAACATTTATATTATTTCCTTATCCATTTGTTAACAAACTGGAGATCATCTACCCATCTAAGCTCATCAATCCCAATTCCAATCACCTGTTTGAAATCACATTATTATTACTAACTCTAATTTGCCACCATTCCAACCTTTTTTAAGGAATGTATTGCAGACCTGAAACGTATGAATGGCTGTTTATTAACAAATGAAACAAAGTTTAAGCAATATTTTTTGCACTTTCCTTACAATACCAACATTTTCTGATTTTCCCCACTCACAGCATCAGACTGTCAATGTTATTCGCTTCACTTGCCAAGAAGTTTTATTGATATTATACATTATACACCGATGGTGAAGTGGTTTCAGTACTCTGCCTTTCTTTTCAGTAATCTCAAATCAATTCTTTTAATTCTATATTTACATGCTCAAAGTTTATTAAGTCAGAAAAAGTTACATAACTCCTCTGTATGTCTTTACGGTAATACAGAGCTAAGACGATTAGGGTGTACCACAACTACACTGGGAGTAGACAGTAGAGGTTATTACACAAAGTAATATGAACCACAGCCAAAGAAAAAGAGCAGACAGGCAAGTGAATGGGAGAACACATAGAAGAAAAGGTCATCTGAAGTACTTTGTAAGAGACTTGAAAGAACACTACATTACCCAGAAACCATACCTTCTAGTATCTTCATCCGGGAGTTGTGTGCGATGTGTCCTCACCCATTGTTCAAGCTGTTGTATGGAACTAGTTCTGCTTATTCCTCTCTGTGGATCTGTAGGCTCCTGATGCTGAACTGATGTCCGATGTGAAACAGCGTTAACCAGTTCTTCTGGAGTCCGTTCTCCTCCAGAGCCATTCACTTCAGGCGCTTTATACTGATCTGAACTTTTTCGGCTCTGCTGTTGCCAGGAAGAAGGAAGGGCTGGAGTAACGGATGTTTGCACTGGCTGCAGCTTGATACTGTTGATTTTGGTGTGTTGTTGCTCCATGCTGACATCTTTTTGGAACATATACTTGTCCACTTCTCGCTGAAGCCTTGACCTTTCTGTTTCTTTCTGCATGGCATCCTGCTGTATTGGCCGCCCACCTTCTTTTTGCAAGTATGTCTCACAATTCGGCAACAAAGTGGGTGTCTTGCTCTCATGGTCTTGCTGTGGGGCATCATTTTTGCTAAGGGTGTATTTTTTATCATCTTCCTGCAACAAACATTTTTCTGCAGTCTTTCTCAAATGCTGTTCACAGTTCTTCTGCAGAGTGAATTTCTCTGCATCTTTCTGTATATAAAACTTTTCCACATCTTTCTGAGTCATGTATTTATCCTCCTCCTTCTGAAGCGTATCCACCTGTCCACTTTTCTCAAGAACATATGCTTTGACATCTTTTTGCAATGTGTGCCTTTCTGAGTCTCTCTGAAGCACACATCTGTCTTTCTCTCTGTGGATTCTGGATTTTTGCTTCCTATCCTCTTGAAGGTTTTCACGATTTTTTTCATTGTTTCGAATCTCAGGCTGCGTCAAAACCCAGTGTTTCATGTTGTTCATCTCCAGTGAATTGGGTGGGTCTACCTTCAGTTTATCCAGTCTGATGCAAAGATAAGCGATAACAGCAACAAACACAAAATAAGAAGAAACATTTTGTATGACACTGAAAAACAAGTTAATCAACTGAGTCACACAATCTGGTTTATTTGATTTATAGTCTCAGAAGTCTGTAAAATAAGGGGTATTAGGTAAGCAAGTTGTCTGTGATATTCAGTTTAATTGTATAACTTACAATCATATTGAAATATTTGAGGGACCATTATTCCACACTGTGTGATTAATTGTGTTGAGTTAAAAACAAACATTCCTTTTTGGATCATTATAGCTTTATAGCTGAGGTTGTGTTGAGACGAAAATTATTATGTACAAGTGAGTTACTGCAATAGGTTTTTTTTATTTTTATTTCCTACTGTTTAGCGTTATGTTAAAAAACACTGATGTCTTCAAACATCTGGCCATATCTTAAAGGAGTGCAGTGGAAACTGAGTATTACATTGTTAAATTAAAGAATGTTCCTCGAAACATCTTAAAACAATATAAAGAGGGAAAATAAATAAATAAATAAATTATCTTGCTACTGTATGGAATAGTCTTCACAAAGAACCTAACCGGGCCATTACAGTGCTACATTGATTTAAGATAACTTAGAATTTGTGTGCAATATAAAGGGCAAACTAATTTATCATAAATGCATCTTATCATCCTTAATCAGGGAAAGCAAAAGTAACAGTTGCCACTTTCGTTTTTACTATTTTTACTCGTTGAACTATTTATTCAAAAGGTGATACAGGGAAATTGAAGAAAAGTTACTTGGCTTAATCCATATTTTAAAATGCTTAAACAGGCCTGATTCCCCAGATTTGGATAAAGTATGGATCATAAACAATAAGTGCAAAACAGGAATGAACCCTTGGACCTGGCCAGTGATTGTTCCAGCAGCACAGACACCATCACACACCTTTTAACCATCATACTGCAAAACTGCAAATGCATAAATGCAAATCAGCACTAAAATTCATTTTACTGTCAAACCATTTGTAGTTGTCAAGATAATGAATTGAATATTTCCAGATAATATTTTAATAACTGCACATTTTATCACTGCAAACTAGGTATGCCATAAATCTGAAGAAGAAAATATGTCTGAACAGCCGTTCACTGCTCAAAGTTTTCTTCATTAATAACAGACTTTTATGCAGATGCTATAAGTTGTACTCTGTAAATCATATATGACTAAAAAAAATAATTGTTATTGATAAATAATTAGTAGGTTCTATAATCAACCAAAAGCAATTATATACAGGGCTAAAATATCCCAAATTAAATCCCTTTCTTTCTAAAGCGTACCTTGTTACTTCTAATTATAGTATAATAATTATTTCAATTTACTGTTGGACTCTTTGTAAAACCACAACAGTCCTTAAATTAAGGTGCTGCAAAAAACAATCTGTTTATGGCTACAACAGAAGTGAGGTGAATCTAAGGTGACCTGGGATAAGACAGCAACACATATTTGTTTAAAATTTTAGCTAAGCATGCATTTTAACCATGTTGCAAACTCTTCAGGTACATAAGGTATACAAGTATATATACGGAAGTACCTTCCAAATCATAAGCAGATAAAGCCTCAATTAACAAAAATACTGCCTAAGAATGTAACTGATCCATATACAAACCTGATATGAAGCTGAAAACAGGATTAGTATAACTACATTTGTAAGAAGCTTATCGTAGTAATACTGTAGGGACTGAATGCTAGCCTTAACTTTAGCCCTGTTTAATATAGTAATGTTAGCTTGTTTAACAAACTTGCCTGACAAAAATAACTTATCAGAATTGATTTGATGGAGATGAAATAGCTAGGGAGCTATTCCATTTAGCTTTGTTCTGCACTGGGATGCTAAAAAAATACTTTACTATGGTGTAAATCACAAAATAAAGAGTCAACTGATGAAACCCTTTCTACCTTCTGATTGGCTCAGTGTGGACCAGTGCTGCATCTGTCATCACTTTCATCCAAGACTCCATTTCTTTGGCTGTATCTGTGCAAAAATAGTATGTCCGCATGTTTGGGTGTGTGGCCTGCTCAAGGAAAAGCAAAATAAACAGAATGACCTAAAAGGGGAAAAGAAAAGAAAGGCTATCTTATTTCATATACAGTTAAACCTAATACACATTTGAAATGTATATGTCTTTGCAAAAACAATAAATAATTATTTGTGTTTGCATTTCCTTTGCCACAGACTTCTGAATGATTTAATAATATGCATTTTCCGAACTCACCATGTCAGAACTCCTTTCCTTTCATGCCATTGTTTAGGATTAACAAGCTCAGGGAACAGAAACAAGCAACATTTTAGAGATTTAACAAGATAATACAGATGTTCAAGTTAAATACTAATGAACACAGTCAACATGACTGCAAACAGAATTTTACTGACACTGATACAGAGCTTTTCAATAACAACCTTCAAGACAAAAACAGCTGCAAATCTACTAAAAGTTCATTTATAATACAGTGTGTATATACACTGTTAATTAAATTGAAAGATAGTTATAGGACAGCAGATTTATAGCTCATATCTTAACATGTTTAAGACAAATAATACATTAAGGTAATATATCTCACATATGTTAGTTTTATATTTTTTTATTAGTTACAGGAAGGAGAAAAAAATGAAGAAAGCACTCCGACCTTGAAGGCATATTTCTTGCTTATGTGGTCATCTACAGATAACATTGAGATATGGAAACTTGGTAAAAGGATGCTTCCGAGGATCCCTTCCTCTTTTTCATCTGAGAACAACAAATAGGTCAAAGAAAGTCAAATTTATTTATATAGTGCTTTGGTAAATTGTCTTAAAGCAGCTTTACAATATTACATTATCTTAAAAGGCCAATCCCAAATTGAGCAAACCTAGGGCGACAGTGGAAAGGAAAAACTATCTGAAAAAAGAAGGAAGATAACTTGGACCAAGACCAACATTCAAAAAGGGACCCTTTGCCCTTGGGTGATTATTAGCCATTTTAAGGGTTTTGGGGAAAACATATAAATAAAGGAATATATGACAAAATCACAAAACTCTGATAATAAAACGTAAACCATTCAAATATTCCCCGTTTTTACCGCAGACCTTCTGATCTGATCGTATTGATCAATAGTGCATATGATTTCAGGACAACTCTGAAAATATCCTGCAAAAGCACGATTCATTTATGGGTAATTACTACATAGGTGCTTAGTACATCTTCCTTACTTCATCTGCTACTTCGAATTCCATTCTATAAAATCTGTCACACCGCCACCCAAGAGATGTTTCTCATAAAGCATGACTAGACTCGTTTTTGTTGGACTGGAGTCATTTCTTTCAAAACGGTAGCATTTGAGTAGCGCTACTTAAATGTTCCCCTTGTATAGTTGAACAGTTTTATGAGAACGTCAGTGACACGTTGACAATAACCAATACATTTTGGTGCCTGTGGGTTTGAACATCTTTATAGTTTTCATAAAGTCTCTCGATTTAATTAATGTTTTGGCCTTCATCCATGAGCCACAGTTTCAAAGCTTAGTAAACTGCATGACACTTCAAACCTTTCAGTGCTCACATTCAATTAATTTTAAAATAAGCTAAATAAGGAAAACAGTTCAGAACAATCTGATTTCCAAGGTTGTCAGTCATTTAAAAATTTCAAGGGGACATAATACTGCATCACTACACCTATGGTGGGAAAAATTGTGTGCTATCAAAGTTCTGTCTTACATTTCCGTCTTTATCAGTGGATTGAAAGTGGAGTCCTGTAAATACTGTTATTCATGTTTCAACAGTAATGATTAGTCAGTTAGTTAGGAAACAAACATGCCCAGGGCAATTTTATAAATCATTTTCCACCAACTAAGGGATTGAATCTATAAAACATGTAAAAACTTAAGGTTAATAGACACATTAGAAATAATAGAACTATCAAATCGGAACAGGAGGTTTATTAATGTACTCTGACTTGTTCTTTATCAGATCTGAGACAACCAGAGTCCGTAGGCTGATAAGAAAAACGTTCTCAGATGCGAGCCGTGATTGCTCTTAACTCTGTGCTGTGTATGACTGATGAAGGAAGGAAGAAGTTCATCAGTCAATTAGTCCTAATAATTAGTCCAGTACTGGTGTGTTTATAAAAGCTCTCCAGGGTTACAGCCACTGAGTTCTGGCCAGTGGATAAAACTGAGCTAATCTGAATTTAATTGCATACCGTAGGTTCTGCTCATGACCATGAATAACTGATAAATCATTACTGGTAGGATTCTAATTTCCTGTACAATTAATGGTCAAGATGGTGTTAATTAAACCCACAAGATTACAAGTGGGTGTGGTCAACTCAATTTGCACTCCATTGTGGGTCAATTAAGTCTTTTTTTAAAACAGGCAAACTCAAAATGTGCCTCGTTCAGATAGTAGGAGCCCAAATCCACTATGTTCTATGGGAAAATCACTACCTGGTTCCTGCATATTCAAAATTCCACCAGGTTTTAGTAATGCCAACATAACACAGCGGTAGAGAGAATTTTTTAGCTTATTATAGCTTGGTCCTCCTGTTATCTGTGGAACGACCAGAAGCATCCACGTTTTGTTCTACATTCACATTCACATTCAAGCACATAAAAAACATTTGCAAGATGAACATATAGTACAAGTGAGGAACACAGTAAAGAGGCAACATGGCCAGATAACAGGCAGAAGAGCCAATCGGATGGTCTCAAATTACTCTGTCCCTATTAAAAGTCCGTTTGGTTTAAATAGATAGATGGCTACTTTACTAATCCTGTAGGAAATAATCACGTATGAGATAATAACAAAACAGGTTGCCATTATTTAAATATCCCCAATACAAACCATTTCCCAGATTATTCCCATTTCTGTAACAAATTTTAATGAGCATCACAAGCGACTTAAAGGTTTTAATAGGGATCATTCAAACTGGTACCTGAGTTTGGACAGATGTTTGAATTCGAGGCCCGTGCATGCCGTGTGTCCGTCTGTCATTTGGAGGCGGAGCATTCTGGGAGCCGTCTGGGACTCCTCGTGTTCTTTTGGTGCAGTGACATTCCTAACCTTCTGCACCTGGAGAACATACGGGCCCTTCAACTGAAAAAGAGGAGAGGGTTGAAAGCACTAAACCAATGCGCTGGAATGATCTTTAACAACGATGTTTATTTGATCTGCATAAATAATTCATTCAAAAAAAATAATAATTATATTGATTCCCATGCATAGCTTAAATTTGTTTGTCGTTTACTTATGAATAATACACTGGTGGGTCTACAGAAAATGTCACTAGACAAGAAAAAAAGCACAAATGCCCAGACACCTTATAAAAACAAAAGGAGATTTCATAATCATGCAAATTGAAAATACATCCCCCAGTAAACTAGGACTGAACGGTCCACATTTCCATACTGAAACAAACAAACACACACCTGTCTTACATATTTACACATTCCTTTCATATATATTCAACATGAACTGGGGTTTTCTAAGTATTGAGCGAATTAACTTCCTTTGACCCAAATCATAAAGTTCAGAGTGACAGTCATTTGACTGGGTTCTTTTTTGTATAATTATTCATGTAAGATACAAAATATATATATATATATTTTTTATGTGTTTCCACATCCATACACTTCCCATCAGGTTCCGGAAAACCAAGCTAAGTGTTAAATAAGTAAACCTCCAATTAGGGATGCAAATGATTAATCGACTTTAGATTAATTGTCGATCAAGAGTTTGCTCGAACAAAATGTATTAATCACGATTAACCGCTAGAGGGCGCTGCTGTAGTAACTTGAACAGAGCGTGAGAACGAGAGGTGAACGTCTTTTTTTTTAAATTAAAGAATGTATTTTGTTATACCATAAAAAAACGTCTGCTTTCTTTTCCTAATGCATAATTACTTGAGGAATATATAATATAATATAATAATATAATTATCATAATATAATATGCACTTTTTGAACTCAGTGTTTTAACCTTTTAGCTGATATTTTTAAAGGCCCTATTAAAACACTGAAATTCAGGTGAAAAACGCCGCTTATCAATTAATCGAAAGTTGATCGATAAGATCAATCAACTAATGATTAATGAATTAATCGATCATTTGCATCCCTAGGGTGAACAAAAGCAAGTCAAACTGGACAAGAGTTCTAACTGTTCAGTAGGGTGTATGATCACCCAAAACATGCTGACAGTGATGAGGCAGGAACAGGATCAAAATGTCCAGCAGTTTTTGTTGGATCCTTTTCATATTTATTTTGAAATATCCCATAATTTTTGTAAGCAGTATACTTGACCTCTGTCATTTTGCTCCTGACCAGCCTAGGCAGCGTACTTACCATCCTCAGATCCAGTAACGATGATTGGCAGTTCGGGGTGGAAGCTAACACACGACACATTCTGGGCATGACCCTCCAAAGTCTGAACACACGTCTTATTCTGGAGAGGAAGTTTAAAGAAAGAAAGAAAGAAATGAATGAATTAATGAATTAATTAATTAATTAAAAAAATAAAAAATAAATAAAAAAAAAGACATAGGAGAAGGGAGAAGCCTGGCTAAAATAAAACATAAAAAAAACAACTAAACAAATATAGAAAACAGAAGAATTATATCCATGAGGGGTTCTCACCTGGTAGTCCCAGATTTTCACCAACCTATCATCAGCACCGGAAATGAGATAGGGTTTATCCCCTCCACTGTAATAATCAATGCAATTCACCCCTTTCTAGTGACCCTCCAATGTAAAGTTAGGGGACGAGGACCCCAACTGCCACACCTGAATTTTAAAATAAAGAAACATAGTGCATGTGAGCATGATATCACTGATAAAATCAAAGAAAATCCATGGCATTGCATACTAGCTTATATTGGGTATCCTTTACACAGGAGGATTCCATTAAACTGTTATTCAGCGACACGGTCTTACAGGACTACTGCACCAATAATGTAAGCATGAAGTTACAGTGTCAGTATTTAGTCAGCCAATGATTGTGCAATTTCTCCCGATTAGAAAGATGATATAGGTACACTTGAGAGACAAAACGAGGGGAAAAAAAAAAAATCACATTGTAGGATTTTTTTAAATTTATTTGTAAATTCTGGTGGGAAATTAGTATTCGGTCAATAACAAAAGTTCAGCTTAAAAACAATCTTTGTTGGCAATGACAGAGGTCAAATGTGTCCTGCAAGCCTTCAAGGTTGCACACACTGTAGCTGCCATTTTGGCCAATTCCTCCATCCAGATCTACACCAGAGCTGTGATGTTTTGAAGCTGTCGCTGGGCAACACAGACTTTAAAATCCTTCCTCAAATTGTCTATGGGTTTGAGGTCTAGAGACTGGCTAAGTCACTCCAGGACCTTGAAATGCTGTTTACAGTGCCATTCCTTTGTTACCAGAGTGGTGTGTTTGTGTTAATTGTCATGCTGGAAGACCCAGCCACGTTCCATCTTCAATGCTCTCACTGATGGAAGGAGGTTTTGGCTTAAAATCTCATGATACATGGCCCCGTTTATTCTTCCCTTAACATGGATCAGACGTCCTGTCCCCTTTCCAAAAACGGCCCCAAAGCATGATGTTTCCACCCCCATGCTTCATAGTAGTTATGGTGTTCTTGTGATGCAACTCAGCATTCTTCTTCCTCCAAACACGACCAGTTGTTTGTCATTTGACAAGTTTCATTTTTGGTTTTACCTGACCACATGACTTTCTCGCAATCCTCTTCTGGATCATCCATATGCTCTCTGGCAAACTTCAGACGGGCCTGGACATGTACTGGTTTAAGCAGGGGGCACACTGGATACTGCATGATTTAAGTGACCCTCTTGGTGTAGTCTTTTACTGATGGTAGCCTTTGTTACTTTGGTCCCAGCTCTCTGCAGGTATTTAATCATCAGGTCCCTCCATGTAGTTCTGGGAATTTTGCTCATCGTTCTCATAATCACTTTTACCCCACGGGATGAGATCCCCAGATCGAGAAAGATTATCAGTAGTCTTGTATGTCTTCCATTTTCTTATAATTGCTTCCACAGTTGATTTATTTAACCTGCTATTGAAGATTTACTCTTCCCAGCCTGGTGCAGGTCTACAATTTTCTTCCTGGTGTCTTTCGACAGCTCTTTGGTCTGGGTCATGGTTGAGTTTGAAGTCTGACTGTTTGAGGCTGTGGACAGGTGTTTTTTATACACATAACGAGGTCAAACAGGAGCCATTAATACAGGTAACTAGTGGAGGACAGAAGAGTTCCTTAAAGAAGTAGTTACAGGTCTATGAGAGCCAGAAATCTTGCTTGTTTGTGGGTGACCAAATAATTATTTTCCACCATTATTTACAAATAAATTAATTAAAAATGTGGATTTTTTTTCTCATTTTGTCTCTGATAGATGAAGCGTACCTATGACGAAAATTACAGACCTCTCTCATCTTAGGATCAGTAGGATAACTTGCACAATCAGGGGGTGACCAAATACTTTTTACCCAATTGTATATGTGTGCTGGATCCTTCTTAGCACTGATCGGGTGGCGTTTTAGATTGTCTTAAGCAGTTATGATTGGATTAAACACAGCAGTGCTGCTGTTGATTCACTGTCCACTTTATTAGAGACATTCCCCCAATTGTCTCATAGACGTAAAGTCTTAGAGACAGCAGCTTATCTGTTGTTGCACAGTTTGTGTCAGTCATCTTCTAGTCCTTTGCCAGTGCTCACAGGATGGTGGTGCCTGGACATTTGTGACTGGTGGACTAATTTATATTCTAGTTTAAAACTCCAGCTAGCACTGCTATCTGCTGATTTCTGAAAAATGCATGTAAAAAAAACTTAACACTTTTTTTGTCAAGTTTTTAAAAATATACTGGTTCAAGTCATCATGATTTATGCATGAAATAGTTTGTACCAAATAATTTATAATAAGGATATTAAACATGATATAATTAAATATCCCCTACTTTTTAAGCAGTGTAGTTCTAAAGCAAAATTATGTTTGTACATTTATACAAAGGTTTTTAATCTAGAACCACACCAAACTGTTGGTAATAAAATGCAAGTAATCATTTTTCTCAAAAGTGAATTTGAAAGTTTATTTATGGCTTGACGGATTATGGATTTATGGCTTAAAGTAAAACCTGTAAAATTTTATAAGTAATTATATGTGCTGAGTTTACAATGTTTAATAGTATAATAATATACCATATAAATACATGGAAACAGACGTCAGGAGGGATGTGCAACTTTTACAAACATTTTGATACCACAACTGATCAAACACATTCATTTTCAATACTTTTAGACTTTGACACTAAACATGACATGATTAAATATTTAATTTTGTATACAAAATATTTTATTTTACTTTATATAAAATAAACAATGAAATTATAGTTGTTACCATGAGAATTACTTTGGTTTCACCAACAGTCAATAACAACTCAGTATTAATAAAAATGTGAAACAGTAATTCTGGATTGGATTAGGTGGTTGACCTGGACAAACCGTGGGCACCACATGAAGTGTGCAGGACAGATCAAATGGTATGGCAAGATCCTCTGAAGGGAATTAAAACTGCTGGCTCTGGTACCCATTTATGTATAGTAACATAGTAAAAGCTCTTCTGAAATCTTTCCATATTGGAAGAAGTTTGTATACCGCATCTTGGACGTTTTGGAGGCTTTTTACTGGCAGTTCTAAATAAAGGTCTAAAGTGTGTGTTGCTACACAATGGCAAAAAATAGCTTCCATTCATATTGCTCACTCAGTAAATATGAGAGAGACTTGTGGAACAATTCTACAAAAGAATCTAATACGATGATCATTGCTGGATTTTATGTGGCAACCCGAACGTTATATGGATTCTTTTAGGACTGCAAAGTGGTTACACAAAATGTCCTTGTTTCTTGTGCCTTTGGGATAGCCAAGCAAAGGCTGAACAATATATAAGGAACAAATAGCCTGAAACAATTGTTAATCCTTAGAAAAAGTGTTGCTCCCCCCATTTCATATCAAACTGAAACAGATAAAACAGTTTGCTTGTGCTTTGGATCAAGATGGTGAATGCTTTAAGTTCCTCTGTACGAACTCTCACTGGAGAGTTTAAAAACAGGCATATTTCATGGATTATTCAAAGATCTATTTTGTACCATATGAGTTATTGAATCTATCCAGGAGATAATCCAGTGATTTAACTGGAGGGTATTTGTTGGATCCATCGCAACATGTAATGAGGGCTTCATCATCAGGCTGCACAAAGAACACTAAAGACTGTCGTGTGCTGTCGTCACCAACAGGAGGCAGCAAAACCCTGTGAACCTGAAAAAAGTCACGTTAAAAAAACAAATAACTTGCGACAACAGAACATGTAGACAGTAGACAGTTTGACCAAAATACATGTCGTGTCTTTTATGGACAACCTCATATAATTTTTTAATATACATCCATTCGTGCAGATCATTTATGTCCTCTGTCTCAATAGCAAAACATGACATATCTCAGGTTCATACAGTTTACAATTAAATAAAAGCCAAAGTAAATATAAGTACCACATCATC
>JAUZSV010021174.1:0-15742 GCA_034780495.1 Parotocinclus cesarpintoi | reverse complement strand
CCAGACTCAGACAAAACCCAGCATACAGTGTCAGACAAGACCCAGATTATAACATCAGACCAGACTCAGATTACAGTATCAGACCAGACTCAGACAAAACCCAGCATACAGTGTCAGACAAGACCCAGATTATAACATCAGACCAGACTCAGATTACAGTATCAGACCAGACTCAGACAAAACCCAGCATACAGTGTCAGACAAGACCCAGATTATAACATCAGACCAGACTCAGATTACAGTTTCAGACCAGACTCAGACAAAACCCATTTTACAGTATAAGATTAAAATCAGACAAGACCCAGCTTGCAACATCAGACAATACCCAGCGTACAGTATCAGACCAGAGCAGGTTTACTGTACAGTATAAGATCAGATCAAGCTTACAGTGTCAGAAAAGACCCAGCTCACAGTATAAGATCAGATCAAGCTTGAAGTATTAGGCCAGATAAAGCTTACAGTACCAGACAACAATACAGTTTTATAAGATTGGATCTTATAAACATTTAGCATCACATCAGACTCAGATCAGATCAGGCTTATACCAGTATCAGTATCATACTGTAAGCTTAATCAGTATCAGATCACGTTTACAGCACAGTATCAGGCCAGACTCAGATCAGATTAACAGCATCAAATGACCTCTGATCACTTCCCAGTATCAGATCCAACATTCTAATTATTTAAGTGAAGACATAAATAAATAATAATAAATAAATAATTCTTACTCACTCATTGACTCGTTTTCTTATAAGCTCAGTCCTGGTCAGGGTCGTAGGAGACACAGTATAGAAATTCATTTTGAACTGGATTTAAAATGACCTATAGTCTTGAGTTTATATATTATATCAGTTATATAATAGAATACAGACAACTGGGGCTAGTTGAATTAAGTTAAGTTAAGTCTGAACAGAGGGTGACGCCATGGGAGATCAGCAGGTTAAACCTAAGATAAGCCACGCATTGCTTTATAACTTTATTAGCAGGACTTTGTAGTTAGTCTTATGCCTAACAGAAAAGTTTATTTGTCCTGGTGTGAACATAATTTTAATTTCTACATGTAGCGTGTTGTCTTAATGACATGAAACGTCGAAAGTGCTGGCTGATATTTATGGAGGTGCTCGGATGCCCCCTGGTGGAGAATACACATCATTACTGATCTCTGGATAAGTGCGTTAAGTTTATTGGATAAACTTAAACTTGCTTTGCTGTACTATCAGTAAGAAATTCAGACCTAAGCATTTCAGCATTGATTAAAAATATCAGCATAAAAGCAGTAGGTACAATCAGGGAACTCCGCAGATCCAACACCAGCACCACCTGCTGTGCCACATGAATACATATTCAATTCAATTTGGCGTGATTGTTTTTCACGTCGATTTGCATAGATGAAAATGTTTACGTTTCATTTTAAAAAAACTCAAATGTCATGACTGAATCCCCACCGTTTTAGCAGAACATTACCCAGAGCATCACACTTCCTCCAACGGCTCATCTTCTGCCCCGTTAAATGGCACACACGTATCCGACTGTCCACGTGATGGCCAAGAAAACAGGAGTCACTGGACCAGACGACCTTCTTCCTTTGCTCCACTTCTGATACTCACGTGCCCATGGTAAGCACTTTTGACGGTGGACCAGGTTCACATGGTGAGAATCATTCCCCTTATAACAAGCATTGAACATTTCAGTGTCCATTTGGGATAATCCCCAGTCCATCCTCCACTCCCTTAGACAAGGCCAACCTTCTTTGTGTGATAATCAAATGTGCAACATTTTCGATTATTTATCTGTATATATTTATTGTATTATTTTAGAACGATGTTTGTGGTGACCAAGGTGCGGGTTTACACACAGAACGTGGAAGGGTAAAGTCCTGATTAGAATTGGCTTGCTGGCTTATTATGGGATGGAAAGAGAATGCGAGGGTTTTTTTTTTTTTATAATTTGCATATGCATGAGTATTCATTGCTCTTGACATTTTATTTTAAAGGAGTGTGAAAATAATAAAGAATTCCCACTTAAAACCAGCTGTTAAACCTTTTTTTAGGGTGGCATGGTGGTCCAAGACCCTTAACCCACCACTGCAGGGACCCAGGCAAACACGGGCACGACTGGCTGTGTCTGAGGGAGGAGAGGCTGACTGGGAGATCCAACAACCTCTACTCAACCACTCATGAACAGAAAAACGGTGGTGCAGCACTGCTACTGACTGGGTCTGAGGAAGAGGAGGTCAGACAGGTTTCTCAGACCATTCTGTTTCAATCCTAGTAGATCAGCAGTTTCTGAAATACTCAAACCAGCACCAACAACTATGCCACATTTAAAGTTACTGAAATCACTTTTCTTCTCTATTCTGATGTTGAAATTCAGCAGCTTGTCTGGACCACGTCTACATGCATTAATGCATTGAGTTGCTGCCATGTGATTAGGCTGATTAGAAATTCGCGTAATAAAATTTGCACAGGTTCTAATACACTACTAATACAGTGACTGGTAAGTGTACATGCCACTCATTCCCTGCAGTGCACAGGATAGGCTTTGGCAGATGTACAGAGAACATACCAAACTCCAAACAGGAGAGATGTGATGTCATATTGTACTACAGACTCTTCGTTAAAAAGTTTACTTGAATACACGGGTACTTTCTTGACCCAAATTGTATGAAATTTTGTAACTTAGATAGCCCTTAAGGCAGAAAGTTTGACTTATTCCCATCACAAAGGATCCTAAGCAGTATATGTGGCAATGTCAGTATTTAAAATGTGCATTCCACAGGACAGTGCATACCTGAGATGATAATTTCAATCAATACACGACGTGGCTTTACGCTCTGAATGCAGAACATTCCTGCTAAGCTATGCATACACACATCATTTTCACAAGAAACCCAGTTAATATGTGACTTAAACATCTGAAACTTTTTATCTCCGCTCTCTCTATCTTTTTTATGTTTTATATGTCTTTCTTTTTCAATACACTGTTATATATACGGCTCACAATAATAAGGGGATATGTCATTTTTATCCCCTAATTTTTGCAAGTAGTATATAATACACAAGACCAAAAGTATGTAGACACCTCACACACAGTCAAATGGATGCAACACGAGTGGACGTGAATCCCTGCAGTCACATTCCACAGCCTAGTGGAAGGCCTTTCCGGAATAGTGAAACCTATCAATAGTGTGCAGACTCAGTATTAATTTATTGCATCTGAATGAAAGTGTATAAAGACTGTATTAAATACTACATTATCAGTGTTTAGAGGATCTCTCTCTTTCCCTCAGAGTCTCTCAGCCCTCAGACTTTGCTCTGGCTCACCTGTAATTGATTAACTCTGTTATTTTCACTCTGATAGGAACATGCTGAGTGGGCCTTGTTTATTTGAGCATTTTATTAATTAATGTTAGTTTTAATAATTGAAATGCACACATTAGGTAATGACCACCTACTCTGTGCTGTTGATCATTGATATTAACCAGTACTTTATGCATAAACATAAAACACATACAGTTTATCTTACATAATAATTTATAATTATTAATAAATGGTGCTGATTGAAAGCCAGTCACACACACAGGCATTGGATTATGTTCAACAAGTAAAAACTCTGAGGTGTGTGTGTGTGTGTGTGTGTATGTGTGAGCGTGTGTGCATGTGTGTATGCGTGTGAGTGTTTGATCATTTACTTGTGATTGAGAAAGCAGCAGAACCTTGAGTGTGTCTGTGCCAGAGAGCAGAGAGACCAGCGCCATGGAAAAGGTACAGTCTGCTGCTTTACTATACTATACCATACTATACTATACTATTCTATACTATACTACACTATAATATAACAGAATAGAATACAATGGAACAGATTACAATATAATACATTTTTAAATAAATTGTATTTTAGCTACCATAATTAAGGGATTCTGATTTACTCATCAAGACAAACACTTTAATAACTGTTATTATAATGATTTAATTATTTAACTTGATATGTTATTCTAATGGTTTATCAAAAGGTACAATAGCACAAATGTATTTTTCACATAAATTTTTAATCAATTTGATTATTAAAATTGTAACATTTTAACAATAATAAATAAATAAATAAATTAGTAAGTTATATGTTTAAAAACATACAGTACTGTGCAAAAGTCTTAGGCTACCATAAGACTTTTGGCAATGATTTAAAACCATGTATAACATTTATTATATGGTATTTATATTTAAAATTGGACATTAAAATGAGTCTAAAAAAAGAGATTGGTTAGTCCATATATTTTTCCAATCTTTGTGAGCTTTAGCATATCTTATACATTTCACCTTGTTCCCCTTCTGAAAAAGAAGTTTCTTGGCTGCTACACTTCCAAAAAAACCAATTCTGGTCAAGCCTCTTCACACTGTACAAGAGTCGACTTGGCATCCTGATGAAGTTGCCAGTTGCTGCTACTTCTCAAGTGTTTGGGGAGGAAACACTCAATATTCACCACTGTAACCTATAAAAGCTGTTTTATTATATTTTCCTACTTTTTCATATTGCACACACATTTCTTTTATTTGTGGTTGTATTCTAATAATGATAATGAGAAATAACTATATATGGTCGTTATTATTCTAAATTACTTTAGCACAGTACTGTGTATGAAATATGTATACTATCAAATATATACTAATCCATACACTATATATAAATTATGATTAACTATCTTTATCGTTATCGCAAAAACTGGTATATTGCAGTTTCATTATGTGCATTTATCCTAATATTTAATTGAGTGACATATTTATAATACCTACTTTATGTTAAAAAATGTCTTAAAGTGAATCATCTTATGCACTGCAGCAATATACAGTCTATACACAGATAAGTGTATAATATAAGTGTATATATTATAGTTTATACACAGATAAGTGTATATTATAAGTATATACATTATAGTTTATACACAGTTAAGTGTATACTGTAAGTATATACATTATAATTTATACAGTTAAATTTATACTGTAAGTATATACATTATAGTTTATACAGTTAAGTTTATACTGTAAGTATATACATTATAGTTTATACACAGTTAAGTATATATTATAAGTATATACATTATAGTTTATACACAGTTAAGTATATACATTACAGTTTATACACAGATAAGTATATACATTACAGTTTATACACAGATAAGTGTATATTATAAGTGTATATATTATAGTTTATACACAGATAAGTATATTATAAGTATATACATTATAGTTTATACACAGTTAAGTATATTATAAGTATATACATTATAGTTTATACAAAGATAAGTGTATATTATAAGTGTATATATTATAGTTTATACACAGTTAAGTGTATATTATAAGTATATACATTATAGTTTATACACAGTTAAGTGTATGTTATAAGTATATACATTATAGTTTATACACAGATTAGTGTATAAACTATATAATAAATTATATAAACCATAATGTATTATATATTGCATTCTAATGCTGATAGTTCCTTTAATGACGCTGATGGCTTTTTCGCCACCTGACCTGTAGTTGTGATGTACCTTGCAGTTATATGCAGTCTTTCCAAAGGCTTGCAAAGTTTAGCATCATGCCTACTACACAATATAACCCCAAAAACAGGCGGTTTCTAATAAAAATGCAGTGGAAACTCGTTCCAGAAGACAATTTAACTTAAGAAGTAAGGCTAAGGTAAAGGCTTATTGATTAAAATATGAATGCATAAAGCAAATGTATGTAATACAACAATAATCTATAAATACAAAAAAATAATTGAAATACAAAGATATGAAATTAGATGAAAATAAAGTAAAGCTTCATAGCCACTGAGGTAAGCGGGTGGCTCTTATCACTGAGACAGCGGCACCAAGACTGAAGGGGTGTCTGAAAATGCACCACAGACTGATAAATATATATAAAATTATAAAAAATTAATTCAAAATATGCCTATGATCAAGCTCTAGTTTTTGTTCTTTTTCTTCTTTCGGGTGTCATGGTAATTGGCATACCATAATTGGTGCCTTGTTGCCACTGACTGGACAGGATGACCTGCTTTATTTGTCGGAAAATTTCAAATCGCTCCAAATAGTTTGAGTGAAACTCAAAGGCGTTTGAATTTCGAGGTCTCACTGTAACTAATAATAGGGGTTCAATGATGTTTATAATTTTATACTAAAAGTATTTTTTATAATTGCAAACTCCAAGATGAATCCAAGATTGCAAGAAAATGTGTATTGTTTAGCATTGTTTACACTTCTGTAATAAAAAGAAATGCCTTTTAATCTAAAATTAATCTAATTGTGAACTCAGAGTGTATCGTCAAATCCCCTACCTAATGAAATATTGTTTTGTGTTTTAAACACAATAGATTGACAACCATCTGTGTGTGTGTGTGTGTGTGTGTGTACAGGGTGCCTAAACTTTTGCATATGACTTATTGTGTTTGGTTCTCTTTTGTAGCAGTTCACAGCTACTCTGGTTCTTGCCGTCTTTACAGCTGCTCTTGGCTCCTTTCAGTATGGATACGCCATCGGAGTTATAAATGCACCACAACAGGTCTCTTTCTTACAATTACACACACACCACACACACATACGCGCACACACATGCACGAGTCCCTGCCAGGTTCAATCCTGGTTCTTTCTCTTATAGCCTCTCACAAACCAACTTCACAGGTTTTCTACTTTCATTTTGAAAATAAATGATGATGTTGATGTTGATGTAACAGTTCTGAAGTCTCGTAAATATTTTAATGTAAAAGCAAATTTAAATAAAAAAATGTAAACATGTTGTAAATAGACTGGGTTGCACGGGGGCTAGGTGGGTAGCACCGCCACCTCACAGCTAAAAGCTCCCGGGTTCAATCCAAGGGTGGAGCGGCCTGGGTCCTTCCCGTGTCTGTGTGGGTTTACTCTGGGTACTCCGGTTTCCTCCCACATTACAAAGACATACGTGTTAGGTTCATTGGTGCCTCTAAATGGCCCTTAGTGATTTTGCACAAACTTCATTTGTATTAGATTGTATATAGTGGATAAGGTCTTTTTTAATAGTATTATTTTACTGCTAGTCGTAGCTGTGAGTAACAAAGTCCACTTATTAGTTTTGGTTGGCATATTGGGAAATGTGTTCTCTTGAAAGAACATGGCAAAAGAATAAACCACAACTTAACACTTTTATTTAGCTGTCAGCAAAGAGCTTCATACGGAAGACTTGTGCACGTGGACAACATCTCCCAGCCCAGACGGGACACTCCCAGTAGCGTAAAAGTGCAGCTTTATCAGGAGCTGTAAAACTACAGATCACGCATGGTTACGCTGTGTGCAGGGGCCGAGGTCATCTTCTAGCTCGTGAGCCATTACATAAATTGACTGACAGTCAAATTGGTACTCTCCTGAAAAATAATCATAAATAATAATAATAATAAATGCACACGTCCGTATACTTCCATCTTCAAAAACCTCTGAGAGAGGTTTTGCATGCCTTTATTAATTTTAAGAATTTATGCTTATGAAGCTTTAAGAAGAAACTTAAGCCAACATTTCATGTAAGGTGTTTTATGCAACAGGGCACAGATCCTTGCTTTATCTCTTTTATATTTATGGGTACAAGTTAGCCTTTATTTAACCTTGTTGACTATGCACTGATCCTGACCTTTAACCAGTAGAACAGAAAAAACCTTCAATAAAACTGGATTAAACAAGATATAACATGATCTATATTTATATATAAACCCACTTTTTTCAAATAACTACCTACATTTTTATTTTTAAAATTAAAGTAGTATTCTTTTTAATGTAGTTTACTCTTTGTTACAGATCATTGTAGGGCACTATGCTCGCTCACTTGGCCTTACCTATAAAGTGCACCATAATGAAGATGGGAATGAAACACAGGTCGATGCTGACTCACCTTCTCATGAATCCACTCTAACCATGTACTGGTCATTATCGGTGGCCATGTTTCCTGTGGGAGGAATTATCTCCTCCTTCTTGGTGGGATTTGTTGCTGATTTCAGGGGAAGGTAAACAAGTCCATTAATAATCTATTAACAAAACAACTTATTGACTCTTTACAGGTCACTGGGCTACAATAGTAAGCCATATTAGTGAGCATACGCACAAATGTTCAGCTGTGTAAAACATACTTTTAAACACACACATTTATTTGATGACTTATAAAAACATTAAGATGAATATTATTTATTCTGTATTTATCAGGGTAAAGGCCATGCAGGTGCTGAACATACTTGCCATTGGTGCCAGTCTCCTCATGGGTTTGGCTAAAATGGGAAGTCCTCACATCATGGTGATAAGTGGACGAGCTCTCATGGGCTTCTACTGTGGTAAGATGCTACAAAACAAAGCAATACAATAAAAACCATGTCAAACCAGTAAGTTTGTGATTTATGATGTAGGAAACATGACCCCTATAGTGGAGATGGTACCTACAGTGGAGATCTATAGCTCCAAAATAACAACCTGGCCAGCGAGCATTCAGCCAATCTCATATTAAAGTCTGTGTGTGAAAGTGTCCTGCACCAGGACACACTGTGGGATGAAAACAGTGACTGTGTGTGTGTATGGAGGAAGTGTGATGCACTGTGATGTTCTTTTGGGAAAATTTGGGTCTCTGTATTTAACCTATTGATGTATTAGCTGGAGGAATGTCATTAACGCCTGTTTTGAACTCTGGATCAATGGCAAACCATTCTCTAAAGTTATCAGAATTGGTGAATTTCAGGAGATCACCACCTACCTAAATGGTGCCAACTGTAAAGGCAGGTGGAGAAGCGTAGTGGTACCTTTTCATTATTGTTGATTTGGTTTGCTCCCTTTAGTTATATATCTCAATTAATCTTCAGATAATTATTTCAATATTATTTAAAGTGAACTCCATAAAAAAAGTTTTGGCAAGTCAAGATGTAGTCAAGAGCTTGACTAGCCTGCAGAAAGGCGATCTTCTCTTCATCCAACACCTTTTGGGTCTCATGGCCAACGACACATATCAAATCAAAAACCAAGCCACGAGGAGGAAAGAACAGCTGGCAGAGCTCAGAGCCAAGATTGTTTGATGGCACAGATTTGGAGAAGGCTTCTACAAACATGTTGCACTAAAAGCTTCCAAGAGTACAGCAGCCTCCATAATTCTTAAATGGAACAAGTTTGGAACAACCAGGATTCCTTTTAGAGATGGCTGCCCCACCAAACTAAGCTATCGGGGGAGAATAGCCTTGGTAAGAGAGGTGACCAAGAACCCAATGCTCACTCTGGCTGAGCTCCAGTGATCCAGTGTGCATATGGGAGAAAATTTCAGAAGGTCAACCGTCACTGCAGCACTCCACCAATCTGGACTTTATGGCAGAGTGGCCAGACAGAAGACTTTCATGAATAAAAGACCACCTGAAGAGATCAGATCACCTGGAGAAACCCCACTGAAGGAAGCAAGCAATATAAAAGAATCTCTGCTTTTTAAAACAAGGACTGACCTTTTTGGCCTCAATTTAAATGTTTAGAGAAAACCAGGCAACACTCATTACCTGCCCTGTAAGAAGACTAGAGGATTAAGTTAAGTAAAGGGTCTGAATACTTATGTTAATGCAATATTTTCTTTTTTTTTTCTTTGAAAAACAATTCTGTTTCAGTTTTGAATCATTGAGTATTGAGTCCAGAATGATTTTTATTTTAGCAAAAGACCACAACATAAAATGTGAGTAACGTGAAAGGGTCTGAAGACTTTCTGAATGCATTGAATGTTAACAGTGTTCCTAAATGTATCTGGCACAGAGAGGAGCGGTAGCTCAGTTACATCACTTAACTCCTCCCCTGGTGCTGTGCAGGTCTTGCTTCTGGACTGGTTCCGATGTATATTGGAGAAATTGCTCCAGTGAAATACAGAGGAGCGTTAGGGACTCTTCACCAGCTCGCCCTTGTCACTGGCATCCTCATCAGTCAGGTACCAGTTTAACATATAACCCTATAAAATATATCACACAGACATTGACAATAGCACACAGAAAGATATTACACTGTAGAGGAGTTTGATCTCAACTTTCTGTGCCTGGGGATTTCTGACTCCATGACCAACAGAAAAGGGCAAGTGAGAGCATTGGCACTCAAGGTTGTGTGTTATCGTCCATACACTTACATATACTGCTTTTAGCAGGCGCCCTCATCCAGAGTGACTTACAACTGATACAGTCTTACAATTCAAGCCATGGTGGGTTAAGGGTCTTGCTTAAGGACCCAACTGTGGCTGCTCGGCAGAGGTGGGATTTAAACCCATGACCATCAGGTCCATAGTCCAGAACCTTACCAGGCCAACACAGTCCCGTACCATTCTCCACTCACATTATGCCAACAACATTAACTCCAAAGATCCTACCATAAATATTCTAAAGTGTGCTCGTGTCAAAACAGTCATTACTCTCAAGAAAATAGAGATGCAGGCAAGTGGTGGACCAGCTTGTGATTTGGTGTGGTCTAACCTACCCAGAGTTACACACTTCTGAATACAGCTGAGATGACTTTAATTTAAGAGCACCAGCCTAAGCACTACCTCTGTCCCTGAATGGCACTATATTTCCTCAGGTACAGCCATGCAAGTTCCTTGGAGCCACAAATTCAAAAGACTCTAAAATGGGAATCGTGTCAGTTTGGCTTAGATCTTCCGTTTCACGTGAGAAGGCCAAAATCTGAATTGATCTTCTGCTGAGAAGATCAACAGGTGTGACCTGAACTCTTTCACCATTTATAATAGCAGAGGCAAGAAGACGGGACTGTGGTAGCCTAGCGGTTAAGGTACTGGGCTACAGACCAGAAGGTCCAGGGTTCATATCCCACCTCTGCCACAGTTGGGTCCCTGAGCAAGGCCCTTAACCCACAACTGCTTGGATTGTAAGACTGTATTAACTGTAAGTTGCTCTGGATAAGAGTGTCTGCTAAATGACATAAATGTAAATGTAAATGTAAGAAGAGAGCAGAAATGTTTTATTCTGAACAGACCTGTCCATCTAGATTTTTATTTACTTCCTTTAAAGATAAGAAACAGAACTATAAAAACAAAACACATGAAGATGTTGAAACTTCTCCCAGGCTGTAGCCTTACTCCAGGGGCGGAGTCTCGTGGCATGTGTGACTGTGGAGGAAAGTCCATGACTCACTCAATGTTAATTATAGGAATTATGTAATTATATAATGAAACACAATATACAGGGAGTCTATAAAATAAGTCTCATCTGTCACTTTATTAGGTGCACTTCCATCTTCTCTACAAACTTTGTTCATTTGTTTTCTATTGGTTTTCTACAGGACCTATTTGGGTGGTGGATCATCCTCACCACTGCAGTGGCATACTGTATAAAAGCCTTAGTTTTTAATGTATAATTTTGCCCCTATGTCTAACTGGCAAGCAGAAGGGTAGAGCTGTGGCTCTCTTAATTCTATGTGCCCCATTAACACACATCTCCTACATCCCTGTAGCTCTTAGATTCAGAATTAGGTTAGATTAGGTTTGTCATGTTCAGTGTGCTATTGTAGAGAAACTTGTAAATAAAAATACTAATTCATTCTTTAAAAATGTAAAGTTATAGCCTATAAAAGCATTTTTAATTTGAATTTTGATTATGGTACTAATGATGTGCCTCCTAAATAAAAGGGTCAAAGGTAAAGTTGCATTTACAGTCGATTCCGGTTAATCGGACCACATAATAATCGGCTGGTCCGATTAAACAAACATTCAAACATTTCATTAGGCAGTAGTTGTAGCTTCTACCAGTGAGGTGGGTGTGTCCTGCATATGTCCATGCCACTTACAATGGTGGGGTGTGACCTCTGTACCTGTCAGTTCAAGCTAAGGGGTGTCCCCTTTGTACCTGTCAGTCCCAGTAAAAGAGGTGTGGCCTATGTACCTATTAGATTAAATAAGGGAGTCAATAATGCTTTCCCAATCAAGGAGGTTTGGACACTTGGCTAAGTTCCAGCTGGAGGTGTGGCCTCTGAACCTATTAGTAACAGTTACAGGGTGTGGCACATTTATACCTGTCACGATGTAGAAGGTTTACCTGTTATACCCCGTAAGTGACACACATTCTCTAAGGGAGTGAGCTCTGTTTACTGGACTTGGACGTCTGGACAGGGCACTCTGGGTGATGTCTGTTTGCAAATAAAATTGCTTTGGTTTTTCTGTTTAATTGCAGATTCTTGGTCTGGACTTTCTCTTGGGAAATGATGACAGGTGGCATATACTGCTGGGTTTAGCAGGAGCGTTCTCAGTTTTGCAGAGTCTGTTGCTACCGTTTTGCCCAGAGAGCCCAAGATACCTCTACATCAAAGTGGGCAAGATGGAAGAAGCATGCAAAAGTATGTACAAACGATAAACACAATAACATCAATATTAACATATAAGCATGTATCATGTCATTTAGTCTTATTTAATATATAGCATTTTACCATATGTGACCTCTTTTGCCTTCCAAAAAAAGCCATCAGAAGATGGTACAGTGTGATCATAATGTACATGGAATGCACATGGTCAGCAGCAATACTTGGGCAGGCTGTGGTGTTTAAAAGATGCTCAATGCCCAAAGTGTGCCAAGAAAATACCCCCCATACCATTACACCACCAGCAGCCCAGTCAGAACAAGGCAGGATGAACCCATGCCTTCACGTTGTTTATGCCAAATTCCAACCCTGCCATCCGAATGCTGAAGTAGAAAACAAGACTCAATCCAGGCAACACTTCTCCAATCTTCTACTGTCCATTTTTGGAGAGCTGCTGCTGTAGCCCATCAGCCTCAAGGTTCAACCTGCATGCCACAGTTGTAATGACTGGTTATTTGCATTACTGTTGACTTTCTATCAGCTTGGCCCAGTATGACCACTCTCATCCGATCACTGGAAACAACGGCTTTTCTGTCCATTGTTTACCATTCTCTGTAATCCCTGATATGAATGTGCATGAAAATCCCAGTAGGTCACCTGTTTCTGAAATAACAGACCTTTATTTGTATCTCCCCATTTGCTTTCGATTCAGATTCTCCCAATTCAGCTTTGTTTTCTAATGATTTATTTTAGATTTAAAGAGGTTGAAGGGAGAGTACGACACAGCGAAGGACATTGCTGAGATGCAGGCCGAGAAAGAGGAGGCCATGAAGGAGGCAAAAATTTCCATATGGAGGCTTATACGTTCCAAACAGTATCGACAGCAGCTGTTTGTGGCTCTGATGCTGCATTTCTCCCAGCAGTTCTCTGGAATCAATGCTGTAAGGAACAAACTCATTCTTATTCAGAGAACACTTAAGATTACACCGATAGATAACATATTTTTAAAAAAGTATTAATATTATTTTTTGCATTAATACAAAAATTCATAATTTAACAATGAAGTGAGCTATAGTGTAGTTCCATTATTAACTCTCCCAGAATGTTTTATATTCCTGCTTGTTTTATATACAGTTTGTACAGTACTAATTTTATAGCCACACTTAAACAATGTTTGTTCTCTACTCTTGTGTTTTTTTGTCTAGATATTTTATTACTCCACAGCTATTTTTCATAAATCAGGAGTGGCTCAGCCTGTCTACGCCACTATCGGTGTCGGGGCCATCAACACCATCTTTACGCTCATATCAGTGAGTCGGTGCTAATTATAAGATAAACAGAGCAGCTCGGGGACACTCGAGTGCTTTTATCTCCATGGAAACACCATCACATGCCATAGACACATCTACATTTCCACAGAACCAACAATACACACGTGATACACACATGTGCTGTTCACTACTGAGCAAGGCACGGTCTGTTCCATCACCCACTGTGCCACATAATTAAGAATACCACACCATTACGCTCACACATTATTGTCAACCGTGGACATGCCCCAAACCAGACACCCTAATCAGTAAATAGTTCACTATGGATCTGTCCAAAACCACAGAACTTATGTAATATACACACTACTGGGGTACTGTTCCAAACCACACAGCTTAGTCTCCATATATTTTCCATACAAATTATACACTTTATAGTTTCTGTCTCAAACAACGCACCATATTCACTTTTAACATGGACATATTTAAAGGAACAAACTTCTACCATGGATCTGTGACAAATTTTCCAACATAGTCGCAATTAACTGCAGAGGACTGCCTTTAAGGGCTTCGTAGAGGCATGTCTAGCAGTCAACGATCTCTCACCAAGAGGTAAACTACCCAAAAGTAGCATATGATAAGATGTGTATAGGGCAGTGAGGGAAGAACGATTTTTCTTGCCCTGTTGTTGCAAAACCCAGTGACTAATCATACCATCTCAACCCAAACAATATTTTCGTTACTTCAGTATTTACTGTAACTCTGTCCCAAACAACACATGCAACCTATTCAATATTCACAGTCGTCCAAGGGGGTGCGCCAAACCAAACCACCTATATACTTGTTAGTCTACTGTGGCTACACCTCCCAACTGCACACCCTATTCACTAGGGTAAATGTGTCTAAAACCACAAAACCTGCTCACTATATAGTCAAATATGTACATGTATATATTATATAGTGCACATAAAGATCACAGTTAGTGCACTCATTACCAAAACCACACAACATATTACATTACATATATACACTGTCTCAAACCACCTCCACACACACACACGCACACTATTCAGTACAGAGTCTACCATGGACATGTCCCAAACTGCACACCCTATTAACTGTTAAGTGCACATTAACCCCATCAGTCCTCTTTGGTGGATCTCATACCCAATGTTCACCATGTTGTCTACGGTGACCATATCCCACTACACACCCGATTTATACAACATAAACCTCATCAAATGAGGTTGACAATGGCATGAAGTAATTCGCGCTATAAAGTGCACATAAACATATTTTCTTAGTGGGAATGCCCCCAAAAAAATATTCATAGTATATTGTGTGTGTTTGCCAAAGCCTTATACACAATGCAATATACAGGATGCCTAATTTATTAGCATTATTCACTCAACACTGAACGTAACCCAAACCCCAGTAAGCACCATCACTGGGTTCTATAATAACATTCTCCTTGTTGTGCTGTGTTATCTTTAATAAATGATGTGTTTGTGTAGGTTATTCTGGTGGATCGAGCTGGGAGAAGAACCTTGCTGGTGATAGGTTTCGGTGGAATGTGTTGTTGTGCAGTGGGAATGTCTATAGGACTCATATACCTGGTAAGATAAAAAACATATCCTCGTTTAAAAAAAGCATTAGGAATAATTGTTGTCCAAATATGATCAGCTTTTCTTGTGTTTCAGAACACATACTCATGGATGTGCTACCTGAGCATGGTTGCTATTTTCCTGTTTGTGAGCTTCTTTGAAATCGGACCAGGTCCAATTCCGTGGTTCATCGTGGCTGAACTCTTCAGTCAGGGACCTCGACCTGCCGCAATCGCCCTCGCTGGGTTCTGCAACTGGACTAGCAACTTTATTATTGGCATGTGTTTCCCTTACATTGAGGTACATCATACTTGAGATAGTTTCGGTGGTGTTCCAAATCAAATCAGAGGTTTTAATTCACAGGCTCCATCCGAAATCGCATACTTTGACAGTACCCACTAGATTCTATTAAGTACGCCCTGCTCGACTGTTAAAGCAGTACGCTCTGTAAGTACGCAAGTATGCAGGATACGCAGTACCTCGGACGCACTACGCCCGCCATCTTACCAATGTCATGTGACGCATGACGTCACACCACCAACAAA
>JAUZSV010021065.1:0-15750 GCA_034780495.1 Parotocinclus cesarpintoi | reverse complement strand
ACACACACACACACACACACACACACACACACACACACACACACACACACACACACACACACACACACAAAACATGCTGTGCGGTACATATGACTCACTAATATCATGTCATTTATTATGTCCCCTGTTTTCCATCCGCTACAAAACCCACGGGCACATAGAGAGTGTTCAGGAGAGGACCTAGAACCATGACAACTTGATGTGATTCTGCAAAAAGTCTCAAATTCCCTGCTCTGGATTTCCCAGGATTATAAAACTTTATAGGTAAAGCCCAAATGCTGTTTTACTGATAAATAAAGGTTTTACAAAGTATTAAACGCAGAGTTGCCAACAACTGTGGCACGTGGTTTTGTTGGAACCAGTTTCCAAGTTTGAATGCAGAAGATCCACTTCATTGTGCTACGATGGATTGGTGGCCTGTTAAGGGTTTAGATTTTAGAGTACCTTTGCTGCTGGCTAGTACAGTACAGGCTCAAGTGGATAGGAAAATGAATGAATGAACGAAACATGTAGTGGCATTATGGATGCTGTGTAGATGGTAGTGTTTTACTTGAGTGAACAGCTGTATCTATGATGCTTTTACTTTTTGTTTGCACAGTTTTCTTGTGGAAATACGCTTCGTATTAATATAAAAATGACATTTATATTTACACTTTATAAAAAGACTATGTGACTATAGTAATGTCCAGTCAACTACCGTTTCAGCCATTTCACAAAATGTAATGCGGTCATTAAATGGTGCATAACTGTACCCTATAAAACATTGTCATAGTTTTGTCAAACCAAACTGGCTGGCATCAGCATGGGCTCCAAAGGGTTCAATACATTAAGCCTTACTATCAAGACACCTGATAGAACTAAGACCAAGAGTGACCAAACAGTAGGGAGTACAAATCCTATGTTATTTCATATCTACTAAAGACTTACCACCACAAAAGTGTATTCCAGCCACACTTAATGATAAAAGCATAGGGATAGAGATCTTCAGATGCTCCCATGTGGCAAAATTGTCCCCTGTCCATATCGCACCTGACAGAAAACACACACAGCAGCCATACACTATTTAGTGCAGAGATCTAAACAATAAAGACACAATTCCTATATTCTTCTATTAGTCCTCAAAGACTTTTGCTTACCCATTCTCTGCGACCCTGCAAAGAAGGAGCGTGCAAGGACAAATGGTCTCTCCAGCCCACCAGAGCGAGATATTAAACCCTCAACAGTAGCCATGTGCTGTGGAGGAAACAACAGTGCACACAGTGCTCTAATGACTCGTGTGTGTTAAATATAAATGAGAGTGTGGAAGGGTCTAACCTGGAAGAAGCCATACAGGTTGTGCAGTTCCCTGTGTTCCCAGCCCCCAGAGTGAACTGTATCTTTAGGCAATGTTTTCTCTGGACCACTAAACACGGAGGGCTCATTCATGTCGTTCCACACAAACAAGCACTCTGTAGAACCCTAAGCCACATCAGGATCAGGTAAATTACATAGTACGTACAAAAATGCATTTACATTACACTGGATAAAACTAAAGTGCCCCACAATAGCTCCACACTCACTTTGTACTTGTCCAGTGATAACTGTTTGGCATACCATGATCTAGTCCTTGAGTTACAGAAGTCTAAGTAGCAGGAATCACCTGATGACACAGTGACAAATAGCTTGCAGGTCAAAAAACACCACAATGGTAATGAAAACATTTTTAAAAAGCAGCATTAATTACAATATGTAAATAAATCAATCCATTTAGCCCTAAGCGAACAGCACTCTTTAAATATGAGGTCATTAAAAACTTTTTTTATTAGATCTTTTTATGAGACATCACTGAAGATGTGACACTTTGATGCTCGATCAGGTTGAGATTTGGGGAATTTGTAGGACACATCAACACTGTGGACTCTTTGTCATCTCTTCAAAACATTTTGGCAATGTGGCAGGGTGCATTATTCTGCTGAAAGGAATACCATTAGCATAAAGGGGTGCACTTGGAATGGAATTAACCGTACAGTCGTAACCGACCCTTCATGTAATCCATGAAGTATTTCGGCAGGATAGTGAATTAGTTTGCCATTGCTTTCTCCACCCCTCCCCATTTATCTCGGCTTGGGACCAGCGTGCAGCTCTTTCCAGTTACACGGCTGGGGTGTTTTGCATACGCAAGTCAATGACAATTTAGAGACGCCAATCAGCCTAACACGCATGTCTTTGGACTGTGGGAGGAAACCGGAGTACCCGGAGTAAACCCACGCAGTCATGGGGAGGACATGCAGACTCCACACAGAAAGGACTCAAGCCGCTCCACCCTGGGATTGAACCCGGGACCTTCTTGCTGTGAAGCAAGCGGTGCTACCCACTAGCCACCGTGATATATATAGTGGTTGGATGAAGCCATTCATTATTGTTTGACTTTTCGAAATCATAATGACGTACATACCCTAGTTCTTAATACCATGTATTGCCTCCTTTATTATCAATGATAGCTTGAAGTCTTTTGTGGTTGTTGTGAATGATGCCCTTAATTTTCTCAGATGGTGAAGCTGCTCATTCTTCTTGGCGAAATGCCTCCATTTCCTGTAAATTCTTAGACCGTATTGCATGAACTGCACATTTGAGATCTCCCCAAAGAGGCTCAGTGATATTGAGGTCAGGAGACTGAGATGGCCACTCTAGAACCTTTTTTCTGCTGTAGCCAATGACAGGTTGACTTGGCCATGTGTTTTGGATCGTCATGTTGAAACATCCAAGTGAGTCCCATGTGCAACTTCCGGGCTGATAAGTGCATATTTTCCTCCAGTATTTTCTAATAAAATGCTGCATTTAAAATGCCATCAATTATGACCAAGTTTCTTGTGCCTGTGTAGCTCACACATCTCCAAAACATCACCAACCCACCTGCATGTTTCATAGTAGGGATGGTTTACTTTTCATCATAGGCCTTGTTTAGTCCTCTCCCACTTTTGATCTCCAAATAATTTTGTTCCAGAAATCAGTGCTGTCTGGCATATTGTAAGTGGGCTGCTTTGTGGCATTGGCGTAGTAATGGCTTTCTACTCGATTATGCAACCCATTTTTCTTCAAGTGCCTCCTTATTGTGCATCTTGAAACAGCCATACCACTCTTTTCAGAGAGTGCTGTATGTCAGCTGACATTATTTGTGGGGGTGTTTTTGTATCCCCAACAATTTTTCTGGCAGTGAATGAATTTTTGAGACTGAATTTTTGCTGGTCTACTTTTTCTTGGTTTCAACAGAACCCCTCATTTTCCACTTCTTAATTAGAGTTTGAACACTGCTTATTGGCATTCTTAATTACTTGGATGTCTTTGTATATCCTTTTCCTGTTTTATAAAGTTCAACTGTCTTCCTTTATAACTATATCCTTTGATAATTATTTTCCTTTCCCCATGGCTCATAATCTAACAACCTCGGTGGCAACACTGGATGAAACATGCAGGGGTCTGTGAGGATCCCATAAACTCACTGACTTTTTACACACTTTACAATTTTATATTATCTTAAATGGTCAATCCCAAATTGAGCAAGCCTAGGGCGAAAGTGGAAAGGAAAAACTTTCTGAATATTGAAGGAAGAAACCTTGGGAGGACCAATAATCAAAAAGAAGTTAATTGAAATTTTTAAGTTGTAGTAATAGTAAAGTTAAGTAAATAATACAATTTTAATTAAATAACAAAATTGATTTGAGATAATGAGTCATCATCTGTAAGTTATTGGAGGAAAACAGCTCTTTTTTTTATGTTTTGTAATTATAATGTATTTACAGATCATCTGATCAGCATAGCAATCGGAAAAAATTGTTTCATTTTAAAAAAGTACATTTTCATTTTTTTATAATTCATTAGTGTTTGCTATGTCCCCCCCGACCTTAATGCCAATAAAGCATTTATGGAGGCGCTTTATGACAAAGAAAGACAATAATTTAGTAATATCACAAGGTGTTCTTTGAAATATTGTGAAATTATGTTGAAATAGCAAGGAACATCAGATTTTAAAAGCTCGAGCACACGTGCAAGTTGGAACATACATACTAATAATTTGTGAAATTATGTGTTTTGTCACTCAAATTCTTATTGCTGACTATATGATTTGTAATAGAAAAGCAAAATAGAAAAGAAAACAGAAGGACTAGATGTCTCAGAATTTTTATTTCTAATTTTAATTTACCACTAACAAGTCAAGTCAAGTATGAGACTTAATGAACCATCTATAAAGGTGACCAAACAACTGCACAGATAAAATCGTGTTTATTTTCCAATATGTGTTAATTGTATGAATTACAAATAGCAGAACTGTGTATTTAGTGCTTTTCATTTAGACAATTGGCAAAGCATGTAATCTGACAGGGAGAGCTCAAACTTTTACACACAACTGTAAATTTACATTTACTCTCATGCAGTAAATAGAGCTGTGCCTCTGTGTGGCAGGCTACACAGAGTCCGTGTTCAAACCGCATATCCCTTGTGAGGAAGCAAAACTGGCTCTGCAAGTTGGAACTCGTTTCGATGAAACCAGCAAATCAAAGGCAGCCCACGTGAATCTTCTAGGAGTTTGAGTTCAAATGTATGCTCGAGTGGCTGTGTAAACTATGAGGAAGATATGTAGTTTATTCAGAAGACACCAATAAAAGCACTTGCTTACAGAGTAGTTGTCAATAAGTACCGTGTACCATTATTTTAAGTTTGTCATAGTTTAACATTTACATTAACATAATCAGCTACAAAGTTCTAATAATTAATCCTGAATTACATTTCACTGTTTATAATTATGTCCAGTTAGACCTAAATAAACATGGTATGCATTAATTAACCTCAAAGAGATGCTTTAAATGTGATGGTGTTTGTTAAGCACTGTGGTTTGCCACTTGGCTTGTGTCTTGTGGTCAGCTGACAGTTAGTTAGATTCAAATACATTAGATATATCAACATTTGATTTCTTATAAGTGTACTTGATTGGTGTAAAGTTTCTGACCGTAGTTTATCTGTTGCCATATAATTCGTCAAAGCATTATGAAGTGAAGCATGTTACTAGGAAAATATACTCTTTACTGAATGGGCATTCTCTAGCTTCTTTCAGTGTTTTTGATAGCTTGCTTAAAACACTGCAGAAGCCATTTAAATACCCCAGTAACACTGCTGCCTGAAGCAGTCATACCAACACCACATTCCCATGTCATATGATAGTGTTAGCACTGCTACTATGGTGGTACCTTCCCGTTTATAAAGTAAGGCATACCAGTGCACCCGTATGTTTTTTTGTACCTGAAAACATGAGCAAAGTGAGTGTAGTTACCTAAAACACTGTCATGTGAATGCTTTTGATGACTCACTAGTTGAGGCTCTGCTTTAGTTGATCAACTCACACACAAGTATTAAGATAAACTTTGTTGGACATTTGGAGCATGGTCGCTCATTGATTAAAACCCTGGATTATGAGTTGGAATGCCGCGAGTTTATATACACATTTACTTCATAAACTGGCTAATGAGAGAATTTAAATACATTTTTGGAACAATGATGGCTCTATTGATTACGGTTGAATGTATTGAGCTTTGTTAAACAGTTCGACAAGTGTTTGGGATGTGGGATTAGACTTGGAAGATTGAATTCAAATTCAAATCCCAAAAGAATCGGTGTTGCTATTTGAAAAATTGGAAGTAAGATCAGTTTTGTTGGACAGTTGTAAGGTGGCAGGTCCAGATAATGATTTGTTTGTTGTGTATTAAGATAAGACAACTCTGAGCAGTTGTACATTGGTGGCTCTGTGGTTAAGGCTCAGGATTAGTCATTAGTCATCCAGCTCTGGGTAAGGGCATCTAAATGCTTTAAATGCAAACTTATAAATCCTGCATTTATTATTAGAAGTGACACTGGTGGTTGATTTTAGAATAAAGCAGGTCTCCTTCTGTTTCGGTTGAAGGGTGGGACTCGAGCTTCATATTACAAATTGTCTTTCTCGTGAAGCACCTTGATTCCGGAAATGTCACACAGCAACGCAGAGGAGCGAGACGTACACACAACCTGAACGTTTTTTTTTTTTTTATCTTGAACGTGTCTTTTATTAACAAAATCTTGATTTGAATTCGGCCGTGTTCTGTTTGTTTGATTAGCGTGCACGTTGGTTGATAAATACGGCGTCATGCCGGGTTTAGATTGTAAATTTCTGGAGAGACCGAGGCGGCGCTTTCTGTGTCCTTTGTGTAACAAGCCGATGAGGGAACCGGTGCAGGTGTCCACCTGCGGGCACAGGTTCTGTGATACCTGCTTACAGGAGTATCTCAGGTACGCTTACACTTTTTATACACACTTTATTCACTTGTACACACATGCACGTGTTTACTACTGCTGCACAAACACTGACCTACCAAAGCGTACCTAGATACCGTTTCATTGCGATATAGCCTACTTTAGCCTACGTAATGTCATCACGTGACCTTAAGCTCATCACTTGTTATTGTGTAATAAATAGCATACACCACAGTTTACATAGTCCACGTTATAGTGAGTTTGTTTTACTAAATAATATCTCTACTAATGAATATATGTTTTTTTAGTTTCCTGTCAAAAGTCATTTTGCTATGTAGGTTACATTTGTCAATAAGTGTATAAACAACGATATCCTTAGGGACCTGCAACGCGGTTATAAGGTATAAGCCAAGCAATTCCCAGGAAAAAAATGTACTGTGAAATTTCTAGTAAAACTGTAAATTGATTGCCAGTTTTAATGTGTACTTTCACAGTTTGACTCTAAAGTTCACAGTTGTACTATAACTTTTTGATGGGAATTTGGCCAGTGCATGGTTCTACTGTCAAAGGTTTACAGTACATTTTTGCCTGGGTTGTGGCATTGGGGCCTTTCGAGGGCCCAACAGTGGCTTCTTGGCAGCGCTGAGACTATAGTACCTTAACCACTGCGCCATCTCAATCCACATTTTTCACCATTCTACAATATACCGAATAAAAGTCTATGGTTATGATTAACATTATATTTGTCCATATAAGAATGGCTACAAGGAAAAAAAAAAATTCAGTCTCACCCCAAATCCTTTTCATTTTTGTGTTAAGCATATTTGATTACAATACATATTACTGGTGGCTCATTCACCACAACAATGTGTTTGGAAGTTTCAGCAACCACTTATGTGATGGCACCCTATCTATAGTTTGTTATAGCCTATGGATGCTTTATTGGCATTTGAAATGTCCTGAAGGTGTTTTTCTACTTAGTTGCTCAATATTGCATTCAGTGTCTCCCTAATCTCAGTACCCCGTTACGCAATGCTGTACAGCTTCGGTACAGCAGCTACATTGAAACATTCAAAATAGGAAAATTAATATTATTAATTTATTATCACCTGAACATCAATTGATATATTTGTGGCAGGAACAGGGTTACATGTGTACTCGTCACGTTCACTGTCAGGAGGTTTAGTGAGACTATCAGATGTAACACATGTCTTTGGAATGTGGGAGGAAATTTGAGTTCCGGGGAAAACCCAAAGTGAGGGCATGCAAACTCCCAGGAATCACTGGAACTAGAAGAAATCAGCAATAACCATATAAAGAAGGATGTCTTGGTTTATACTCAGCACAACAAACCGTTTCTGTGTTTGATGATGCAAAGTGGTACATACGTGGCAAAGTTTATTGGCATAAGTAAACTGCCATAAGTGATATCAGTGAGATCTTTTCCAGTAGCCAAAAGATACAAATTCACTAGTATAAAAAGTGAATTTGAGACAGCTTTTAAATTAGGGATAATTTTTTAAAAATCATATATATTAGTGTATATATATATATTAATAGTGCTAAAGTTTATTCAATAAAAATGCATCTGTATATATTTCAACTTTTAACATATGAATGGACAGCTGCAATAACCCACTCAGATAGAAAAACTGCATTGCTGCAAAACTTGACATGCAGCTAAGTTGCAGGAAGATACATAAATGATTACAGGTGTGTTCTGATTCTGACCCTGGGTCTTGCCACTAGAAGATGAAAAGGCGCTTCCCCCACTTGCTCTTTATAAAATGCTCGTAGAGGCTTTTAGTGGTAGTGTTCATCTTGGTGAGAGATTGTTGACTACTAGATATGCCTCTAAAATACGTTGACACAGTGCCCATTACATGCCCTGCCATTGACCGCCAGTCACTGTTGCCTCAATTTGCAGCACGAGATATGGACTGCTATGGACTGGAACCGTATTACATTTAGCGATTAATCAAGGTTTTGTTTGCGATCCTATGATGGTCAGGATGTAGTGTGGTGGCCTCGTGGTGACCTTTTAAATGTATAGCCTTCGCCAATATGCTTAACGTTTGTGCTCTAATATTGTAATTAGTTATGTTTATCATATTCCAATCATACATATAAAGTTTCATTTGATTTCAACAACTTTTTTTTCAGACTTCTTTTCTTTGTTTATATGAAGTGAATCTGTTTGTTACATTATTTTTATAAGATTCAATTTAAATAAATAACTTGTCTCTGGTGAATACATTGCTCATTTGTTTGAATTTAACAAAAACACCAACATTTTGTTTTATTGCACGTCTAACATGTAATATACGCTTTTTTTGTAACCGCCCCATTACATCACATATACTCCTCCATACACCATACACTGAACGGGGGGATTCCATTAATGTCTGAATTACAACCTTGAGTGTTTTCGTTAAAATTTATATTGTTGTCTTATCTAACAGTAGAACATGGTTCTAGTCAAATTTCCATTAGCATCTAATGAACACATTGTGTTTTGTTCATTTAAATTTAGATTAACCTTTTTTCAGACATGATTCTAATTTGTAGACTTTAAGGTGCTTGGTTCTCTAGCCACCCCGACCATTGCATCTAAGTTCATACTTCGAGACAAACTTTATACCTGCTGCCCAACAGTGAATATATTTAGGCAATTTCAAAGCCTGAGTTATGAATGTCAGCATTTGTTTTTCTTGTTATATCTGTGTTCTCAACTCTCTGAATGTCTAATGCTATGTTCAGTAACTAGAGTCATATGAAGGAACTATATAGACCACATATGGACTATATAGACATAACATATACAGGGGTTTATAGCTGTTCTGCCTTCATTCCAGTCAGAAGGTTATATATTTTTGTAATTATTACTGAATCATGTTGCTGAGAACAGATTCTGCCTCACTCTGACAATATGATTTGATCATTTTCAGAAGATGTAATGTAATATGAAGTGATTGTACTTTTTTTTGCACTTTTTCAAGTGTCAGTACTGATATTAACATGATCCGTTGTGTAATGTAACAGTAATCAGGTTCACAAGGTAGCACAGTGGTTAGCATTTGCTTCTCCTGTGTGGAGTTTGCATGTTCTCCCTGTACGGATTCCTCTGGATACTCCTTTTACCGCTCTCGTTTCAATGACATGCTTTAGGTACTGTATATTGATCATCATCTCTATTTCTCTAGCACATATAAAATACAGCAAGTGTCAAACAAAGTGCTGAACAATAGATCAACTAGCACAATATCTAAAAGCATAAAAATGTAACTAAAAACATGCAAAGCTAAAATGAAACAAAACGACCCATAAAACAGCAGCAATTAAACAATCATGTAAAAGATCCAAAAAACAGACAACTAACCGCATAGTCCGCTCAGGATTCAAATGCCTGACAGAATAAGTAGTTTTTAAAGTTGGACTTAAAAATATCCACTGTGACTGATTCCTTTATAATTATTGTAAGATTGTTCCAAAGTCTTGGAGTAGTTACAGAAAAAGTACGGTCACCTTTGAATTTTAACCGGTAACGTGGAATATCCAGACTCCACTGGTTAGAGGAGCGCAGGGTACAAGGGGTCAAGTGTGCGTGGGAAGTGTCAGAAATGTAAGGTCAGCCAAGATATGAAAAGCTTTAAGCACAAACAATAGTACTTTAAATTCCACCTGGAATTTCACTGGATGCCAGTGCAATAATGTCAGTACAGACCTGATACTTTCCCGTTTCTTGGTGCCGGTCAAAAGCCATGCAGCTGCATTTTAGACCAACTATTAAGTGGCTTTGAAAATTAATGAATAAACAGGTTCACTTGTTGAAATAATTGAGGTTTATCCTTCACAGGAACACTGCTTTTGCCTTCTTTAACTACTTCTATTAAATGTTATTTAATAAACAAAGTAGGAAAACATTTAAAATTCTACATTTTGGATTCAAAGAGCCACTCTTAAGACCACTGTTCTGAGGTCTCCCAGATGAAACCCTTAGAATGTAGAGATGTCTGCCTGTTATGACAAAATTCATGGCTAATTTTTGCTGAAAGTGCTGCTTATGTTTGGTGTTTCTGAACCAAATAGAAATGGAAATATGGCAATAACATAATTGTCTTTATTTTTTACCTCTTTCTTTCTTTTTCTGCTTTCTGCTTGATTTCTGTAGCTATTTTGCATAAACATTTTATAATTTGTATTTGAAGTGTCTGAGTAAAGATAAGATACAAATTAATGAGACAACATGATAAATAAAGGACGTTAATCCCGTTTTTGTCACGTACAGTTATAGGCTGTACTTGACCAATGTTCCCTACATACTGGATACCATTTAGAGAACTTTTAACCTGTTGGGTACAAAAGGCTATCTGATTTTGGACTTCTATGTACGGCTTTTTTCATTGCGCAACAGCACATTTCATCACAGAAAACACTCTAAATGTGCATGGCAACTAGTATGACCAGTACATTAAAATTTATCTTTTTTCCCCACTAAAAACCTTTTTAGTGTGAAATACTGCATAACTGTGTCACTAATAAAGGTTCTTAAATAGTTTGTTCCAACTAAGGTGAATGAACCCTCGGCAGGCCTCAGTACTGACTTACTGCCAAACAGGTGGAGCAAGATAGCAGTCATTTTAAAGTACAAAAACATTCGAATTACTCACCTCTGAGCATTTAACACATACAAACTGAACTGGTTAAATACATGTTTACTTGTCATTACTGGAAAATGTAATTTTGTGTTAGATAGTCCAAGGAATGCTAAATTATCATCACTTCAAGATTAAAATCACCTTAAAACAGTTAAAGTATATGCAGTATATTCAGTTGCTTTTAAAATTTTAACATTTCGAACATTGCATCCTTTAAACTCATTTTATTGTAAGGATCTTTTAACCAAGTCAACTGCTTGTCTGTTGAACTACATAGTTGGAGAAATTGTTTTCATATTTTAAATGTTTGTTCTTTTTCAGAAACAATGAGGCTTATTGTTCATGTATCTGTTATCAGTCAGGGCTCACCGCTTAAACTTGTGCTATCAGACTAGCACATACCTGACTGACCTTATATGAATTAGAACTTAGTGTGGGTGAGACCACAGTTGTATGACCACCATTAAAAGAGTTCCTTTACTTTCATTGTGAATGGATCCAGTATGTCCACTGACTTTTTAGGCAAAAACTTTATCTCACACATAAATCTCTTTTTTTGTGCAAAGCTGGTTTCTTGCATACTGGTTTAAAAACCTGTCTAATACACTAGCTAGATAAAGAGCAGTTTGCATTCGAACAAGCAGATTCACTGCAGTGATTAATATGTTTTAGCTGATGACCATACTTTTAGCACTAAATAATGCAGTGAGCAACGTCTCACCTTAAACGTGCATGTTGGAAGTCATCTTGAGGTTTTTTTGTTACTGTGTTTCAAATGGGTTCAATTGGATCAAGCAATCAAGACAACAACAAGGATATGATATTACTAAGAGCTGGGGTAAACACTGTCCAACACATTATTAGAATCTGGAGGTACAGTGGTGAAAAGTGAACTTTGTGGAAGAAATGTAGTTTGAAATGTAGAAAAATTCTGAATGACCATAATTGGAGATTACTTACTTGATGAAGTCAGGAACCCTTGTTCCTGAAAAAACTGCGGGGTGAGCTAAAGAAGTGAGTGCACAAGTGAACAAATTGGACATATCCTGTAAAGAGGAGTGCTCTCATCCATGCTCCATATTCTCTTATCTTATAAGATGATTAGATAATAGAAAACGATAAGGGAAGTCTAAGTGTACATCTACAATGTATTATTGCTTATTTTAAAGTGCTCAGCTATTGTGAGTCTGCACTCTGGCTAGCTGATGCCATTCTCTTGCAATGATCTCACAGCGATCTCTGCATTTCCAGTTGCTTGTATCTTGTATAAACAATTTTATAATCATGCATCCCATGCACATTTTTTCTAGTTCTTGGCCTGCAGGAAGGGCCTCTGTATAAAATTGCTGCTTTTAAAACCTGCTGCTAATCTTTTTTTTACCTGACATTGTTTCAAAACATGAGCAACACATTGGGAACTCAATTACCACCCATTATTTGCTTCAGTTGTGATGTGTTTATATATCACCACCCAGGGTTGTGTTCAAGTTGCGTTCAGCGGTGAAGACTATGCAGCTGTCACAAAAGCCGAAAGAGGAAACGTCATTGTACTAAAAGGGCAATGGTTATAAGAAGATATCAAATAGTTTAAACATTCTTAGAGACGCCAGGGGGAGCATTGTTGGGAATTTCAAAACTCAGCAGCAAAGCGCACCTGGCTGTGGGAGAACGGCAAAAATAATGGCCAGAGGATTTCTGACCAGGGAAACATAGAACCCCCTTTCCCCATTTCTGCAAAAGACTTACAGGATGTCCTCTTGAAGGCTGAGACAAATGTGTCGAAGTCAAACATAAAAAGATCACAACAACAAAGTACAGCATAAAAAACACATACAAAATTGCAAAAAAAAAGAGTTCATGTTGTTTAGCAGGTCTTGTTTTTATTCGTCCTTCATCAATATGGTGACTAACAAATAGCAGTGTTGGAAAAAACAAACGTCTTATGACAGGTCATGACAGATCATGGCATTTCATTTTAAGGAACAATGACGCTTGCACCAGGAAGGAATGTCTTACTAGTTTTGCAGAACAAATCCCCAGGGTTTTGTAACTTAAAAAAACAAAGCCATATGTTTGATGACAGCACAGCTTTCGTAGCTCAAGGTATGTAGTAGTAGTTGATTGTTATATAAACACATTATTTTCATCTAATAATTTCCTGAGTAACAAGATGAAGTAAATGTTTAATAAATGGCTTGGCTTTGTGCATAAAATGGCTAATGCTTATGATCCTCACATTTTACAGTCCTGGTAATCATGTTATTTAAAAATGGAATTTGCAAGGCTGTCCATCTTGGTTTATTGTCTAGAAGTGTTCTCAGATGGGACATGTTAGTGGTGATTGTATTTAGGAGGAATCCAACAAGGTCCGTGGCAAAAGTGTCATTAATTAAATCAACTTAATTTGTTTGAGCTATGCTTAGCTATTAAACAAAATTTGTTTGATTTCATATATGGGATTTATTTACTTGCAACAAGGTAAGAAGAATTGGGTGAACATTCTGTAAGTGTGGTGATTCCATATTTTTTGCTAGATGCATTAATTAGAAATTTAACAATAACTGGCTTTAAATGACAGATAATTTTATTGAAATTGAATTGTTTGTGATGTCCTTTGGGGCCCTAGTGATTTCATACTGTGTCCATTGGTATGTTGAGGGGTTACACTGTTGTTGTCAGAATAATGGGCACCAGAGAAAGTTCAGAAACTACATAACCCACATTCGGGCCCTTTTCCCTTTAAAGCTGCTTAATTACAGTGCTTTAACTTTTTTTTTCACTGCTTTGCTTCTTTTACAGATCTCATTTTACTCTGTTGACTTGTTCCTGGCCCTGGCTACTGTTTCACATATTTATGGTTTGTCCGTTCCTTCCCATCACGTCACCAGGACATAACCAAAACATTTTGTGGATGAATGAGTCTGAAAGATAATGTTTTGGCTTTTTTGAAAAGCTTTGTTTCTACTAAAAGAACAGTCCAGAATATGAACTTTATCTCACCTGTGAAACATGGTGGTGGTAGTGTCATTGTTTGGACCTGTATTGCTATATCTGGGCCAGTACAGCTTGCCACCATGACTGGAATGGGGACAATACAGCAAGACATTGATCCTAAATACATTTCATACATACACATTAAGTCATTTTACCAAAAATGGGTAAAGAAGATTAAAGTTAATATTCTGGAATGACAAAGCCATAGTACTGGCCTTAATCCTACAAAAATGTTGTAGAAGCAGTTCATGTGAGGAAACATCCCAGAGTTGAAGCTGTGCTGTATTGAATATTGAACTTAAATTCCTCCAAGTAGTCACACCAGGTACTGAAAGTAAAATTTCACATTAGTAATTGACTTTTTACTTTAGCAATTGACAGATATAGACAATTTACTTTAGCAATTGACAGATATAGATATCATTTTCCCCAGTAAATAAATGACTAGACAAATAAAATTAATGAGTAATAAAGAATAGACAAATGAAATAAATGTGCAAAGTTTTGTGTCATTTTTAACTGTTGTCTTCACCTACTTTTGCTATTTGTGTGAAAATCAGATGATGCTTTAGTTCGCATTTGTGCAGATATATAGAAATTTCTAAAGCACCACTGAAAATGACACAAAAGGAGCAGACATTTCAGTACTCAATTAATATAAATGTTTATGTACATTACGTACTATATATTAATGGTAAACTAGGTTTACTTGAAGTAATATTGCTTTTTAATTGTATTTCCCTACGTAATCATTTCTCCTTTAACCCCTTTAACTCTGGGTCTCTAACGTACCATTGCACACAACTGATCTGAAACATCTGTTCATACTTTTCAAAAATCTGTAGGGAATCTTTTTAGAGACATAATAGAACTTCTGCTATATGATCAGGGGGTAGGTCAGGATGGAGCTGCAGCTTTAGTCAAACTGAAAATAAACAGATATGTTAACTGACAAGCATTAACATGTTTTTTGTGAATAATCATAGTTTTTGTATGTGTGTACGTGTAATCAAATATGTATACCCTAGCACTGTGGAATATGTATGTACACACAGAGATCAACTTGTGTATTATGGTATGTGTATGATTTGAGGATGATGCTGATAACTAGCAGCTGAGGCATTAACTCCGAAAGGAAAAGCATACATATGACAATAGCAGCAAATCACTATAATCATGCAACAATAGTTTACATATTTATACTCATCCTAGTCATCATTGACTCAGTAAATCCACAGCAAACTAAGGGGCATACGTAAAAAATGCATGTTCCTCTGCAATTAGGTGGCATTTTGCCTTTCAAACTGTGCATGTTATATAAATGGGATATAAGCCTGAACATGCCGTTTATGCCCCTAGTATATGGAAACATGCAATCGGTATGTTGTTCTGCCAAAAAATGTGAAGCACATACCAAGAAAGGTTGTGCTATTGGAGGTGAGGCCAATGTTCCAATTGAAGTTCTGAACATTGCTCAGTCTGCATGATTTTTCTCAGTTTTTCAATACCAGGTGTAGAGTAGTGACTCATGTTTTTTAACAGTTGTGTGTATCTGTATAAGAAACTATGGACCAAGTAGATGATCTTCAAGTTTAAGTTTTGAACCATTCACAACATTAGCCCTTTACATGACCATATGAATGTATTTTTGTCAGATAATTGGTCTACTACATTACATGAATGTAAATGTAAAAATATTCCCTTATTTCTGGGACTGTGGTAGACTAGCAGCTAAGGTACTGCATTCTGGACCAGAAGGTACAGGGTTCAAATCCCACGTCTGCCAAGCTGCCACAGTTGGGTCCTTGAGCAAGACCCTTAATTCACAACTGCTTGGATT
>JAUZSV010021064.1:0-23845 GCA_034780495.1 Parotocinclus cesarpintoi | reverse complement strand
AAGGGAAACCCATCCTCTTTTGGGTAATAAACATGATTAACATTATATATAAAACATTTAAATGTATTAAGTCTATGTTATGTAATGGTCAGGACCCCCACAAGTACACAGGTACAATCTGAGTGGTGGTTCATTCTCAAGACTTCAGCAATACTGATGTGGTGATCTGTTACTGTGTGGTGTACTGGTAATGCATGGATCAGACCCAGCAGTGCTGCTGGGGTTCACTCAGGGTCACTGCTGGACTGAAGAGTCCACCAGCCAAAAATGTCCAGCCACCAGCATCCTGCAGGCAGCATCCTGTAAGCACTGATGAAGGATTAGACGATGACTACTGTCTCTACTGTCTTGTCTTTCTACAAGGCGGAGCAATATGTCTAATAGAGAGGACAGTAAGTGTGTAAACACAGTGTTTAAAAACTCCAGGTCGTCTGGAACTGGGAATGATAAGTACGTAATGGGGGCTCAAAAAGGTTCACGCTTAGCAACACTCCAGAATTACATCTAAGGTCCTCCACATAAACCACGGATATGTTCACTATCAGAAGTGAAAGTAGGACACAACCTTGATACTTTGACAGCTTGTTGATAAAACCATGATAAGGTATGAGAACGAACATCTGACATATCACAAAGAAGCACACAATGAATTACAAACAAAAAAAAAGATATGGTTTTGTTAGAACACACATGTGGTTAAGTGACCAGGACTGTGATGAATATTGTTAAATAAAATGTTTTTTTTTCTTTACTTGAACAAATAGAGATAGTCAGGAGGTCTGATATGTAGGACAGTTTGTTCTTTTTACAATGTGCTCAAGTGTTGTTTGCAAAAGAGGCAGGAAATGTGCAATGCACACACTCACTGTATTCATAAACACACCCTTGGCCATGCTGTGGAATATTCCAGACCTCAGTTTGCAGACTCAGTATTTCTGTATTCCTCATCGTTCTTTATCCCACACCACAGGGGAAGCCATGTCATAATCTAAAAATGCTCTGACACAACACAGAGGAATGGGGTTTAACTTCATTTGCTGACTATGAATCAATGCATTTCAGAGCGCCACAAAAATGTGCATGGCATGCATCATCCGAAAACTGAAAAAAGTTTCTCAGTGTGTCACGTTTGTCACGCTCCCCACACAGTCCGCGTAACCAGGATACAGGCCAAAGTGCTTGGCATGGGTGTTGAGAAAAACAATGTCTACTTTGACCAAGGTTGCTGTAATTAAACAAAGCAATGTTTGGTTAAGTCAGAAAAATCAATACTTATGCCATATCACTTATCTTTCTACATGTATAAATAACTAATCTAAATAATGACATATTCATTTGTTTGTAAAGTACCTGAGGTAATACTAAAAATGTAAATATGAGGAATGTCAAGTAAACTCAAGTAAAGGAAGAGCTTAATAGGATTTGGGAATTAGAACAACACATACAGGTGTGGATAAAAAGACTGTCTTGTTTACAGTCTTGTTTACCCGTTTAGGGTCCAGAGTCATATTTTTTCTTAAACTGCTTAGCATTGTCCGTTGTTAATAGTGTTAATAACTACCGCTTAATACACATGGGGTCGCGGGCCAGCCGGTGCCCAACCGGCAACTTTATATGGGCCACCAGTCCATCGTAGGGCACACACACACACACAAAGTCACACACTAAGGGCTACTTTTAGAGACACCAATTAACCTAACACATATGTCCTTGGAATGTGGGAGGAAAACGGAGTACCTGGAGTAAACCCACACAGACACGGGGACCCAGAGGACACGCAGACTCCACACAGAAAGGACCCAGGTCGCTCCACCCTGGGATCCATCCCGGGACCTTCTTGCTGTGAGGCAGCGGTGCTACCCACCGATCTGCCGTTCTTTTTTATAAATAAAATGAGTTTCCTATTAGTTACTGAGTACAGGGAAATGTGTGAAACTACTTATTTAAGGTATGGAATGTAGATTGAAAATACTGAGCATTTCTGTAAATAAATAATCAAACCTGTAATCAAACCTGAACGTAATGGCTATAGGGAAAAGATTGTTAGAGTAAAACAGTTTAATTTGCATTACATGATGTCGTTACTGATACAAACAAATCCCAGCTTGGGACTGCAATGTTATTGGACACCCTCTGTTCACCAAAGGCCATTTCTGAACAGTCTCTATCAAATGAGCCAATCTGGTTCAAATCTAAATTCTGGCCAGGCGAGGCATCTCCAGGTCTGGCACACAGGATAAACCAGGAGAGTTTGGTACCTGAGAGACCAACAGAAGGGTCCGTGGTGATAAGACATGCCAGGGTACCCAACAGAGGCCTGGTGTCTGACACAGGGATGGCGTCAGGTGCAAGAACCCAAAGATTTGTTTCTTGGAGGACAGAGGGATCAAGTTTCCGTGCCTGGACATCTGGTCCTGAGTTACAAAGCCCTCTCAGGGTTGGGGGCTGGGTTTGAGACCTCCCCCCCCCCCATCACATAAAAATACTATAGATTACCTTTAACAAATGTTATCAAACCAGAACTTAACGGAGAATAATGGGTGTGATGCCTGAAACCAGAACAAAAACACAATATTCATCCTGAAATGAGGCAGAATGTTATTCTCAAACAAGATGGGTTGAACCAGATCAGCTGATGTTATGTTTTGGATATGGGAAGGTCCCTGTAATGAAACATTAACTCTGGGCTGATGCAACTGTATGACTCAGTGTGGAGAGGAGGAGTCGCTTGTCTATAAAAAGACCTGGGAAAAGAGCAGCATAAACATCTCGGCGTGAAGGAAAAATTGCTAGAGGCAGCAGATATTTGGCAGCATCTTCCATTTTTTACTGAACTAAACACACATTTGGCTGAATAAAACAGTCTCTAAGGCTTAGTACTTAGGTTACTGCTTTTGATTTGTCATTTTTTAGTCTTTCCGAGGCAGCTAGAGGCCGAAAAATGAGCCACGTTGAAGTGAAAAACCTTAAGCCAACTACCTTTGAAGATCAAAACTACGATGAATACGATTACTACAGCCTGACAGACCGTTACACGGGTAAGTTCTCGCTTAGCGTATGTATACGCATCATTTACAAGTTGAAGTTTTTTATATAGCTGACCTGTATTAACAAGTTTTATATAAATTACTTTCAGGTCCATTTAAACCATTTAAATACCAGTACAATTTCTTTTTATTTCTTTATCCTACAATATAGGATGAGGCACTGGATGACTGGTCTTAACTGGTTCAATTAAGAAACATTCAAAATACTGTAAGGCCAGATTTTTTTGATTGCTTGTTTCGCAGATCCACCGACGACCATATTTAAGAAATAAAATAAAAAACAATTTTTTTTGGTAGTTCTCGGATCCGCCGCAGCACCAATGGTTGAATTAAAAAAAAACATCTTTTTCCGCTCTCCAATGGAGAGCCAACCGTTTTCTTCTGTTTATTTAATTTTTTTTCCAGATTCACTTTAATTTAATTGTAGGTTCAATAAATTTTATTATGTATTATTTGTATTTTTCTTTCTTCCTCCTTCCTTGTATTGATTCCACATAGTACTTGAGAAATTGAAAAGTGCTGAAAAATAAAGATTTATTTTTATTTTTTCTCCCCTCCTTAGTAGATTCTTAAGTAGGGACATCCGAGAAACAAACAATTAAACAAGTCTGGCCTAATCCATCTGGGCTACCTTCTGAATGGTCTAGCGGTTACAGGTACTGGACTATGGACCAAAGGTGCCATAGCTCAAATCCCACTTCTGCCAGGCTGCCACTGGTGGGTGCTTGAGCAAAACCTTTAAACCACAATTGTATTGTAAGACTGTTAAATTTTTTTTTATTATTTTTTTTGCCAAGTTGTGTTGGTTTGTGTATTTTTCCAGCAGGGTTGTCAGAAACCTGAAGTTAGTGTCGTAACATAACATCCTAGTTCTTTTCTTTACTTGTAATTCACATTAAATCAGTACATGGCTAAAATAGACCATAGACTATAAAAATCGTCCATTTACATTTACACTATTTATCCAGAGCCACTTACAAAAACAAGTCCATAGAAAAGCGTAAGCCACTTAATTAAGGTCTGTGCTCTATTTAGACAAACAGCACCTCATAGTTCAGCCTTACAGCCCATTGTCTACTATAATTTATCATTCTTACCATGCTATTATGACGCAGCTCTACTACTCGGCATGGCATCACTGTATGTGAGTTAGGACATTTACTAAAGATACCCTCATCTACTGGTCTTGGTTTATTCCAAACCTGTTTAAAAACCATTTTGAGGTAACAAGAACACATTGGAGCAGCAACCTACATTTCAGAGGGTATGTAGGGTAAAATGTTTTTTCCCCTAACTTTCCAAAAAAACATGATTACATCTTTTGAAGGAAGGACACAAATTGGAACGGTTGTGTTATTAGTACAATGACAGTATGGTTGTATGCCCTTTAGTATGTAGCCCAGGTGGATTACAGTAATGCCAAGCATTGCTAAAAGTAGAGAATATAATATAACACACTGCATACATCTAGGCAATAAGCAGATGGCTTTATCCAGAGCGACATACAATTGGTAAAGTCTTACAGTCCAAGTGCATGTGGGTTAAGGACCTTGCTCAAGGATCCAAAAGTGGCAGCTTGGCAAAGGTGAGATTTGAACCCTGGACCTTCTGGTCTGTAGTCTAGTGCCTCAAAACTGGGCTACAGCAGCTTAGGTCAGTTACAGGGAGTAATGAATCATTTGGGACACTTGGTTAAACTTGGTTATCTCTTGCTTTGCAGAATGCACAAGCCGCAAAGGCAGGACGAAGAAGGAGGCCAGCGCCAACACCAACCGAAACAACCCAGCTGGTCATGAACGTAAAATAGTCCAGAAACTGCAGAATGCAGAGAAAAAGGCCAAAGAGTGAAAGTGCACAGGTAAGCATTCCTGTAAATGTAAAAATACCGCTAATGCATTTTACTCTACTAATAGTTCGAGTTTCTACTTGAGTAAAATTACTGAGTAAAAAATTCCTCATATTTGAGGAATCCGAAATTATTAATTTTTTTTTTGTATTTCTCGGATCTGCCGCAGCACCAATGATTGAAATAATAAAAATATATATCTATATTATTGTTTTAGCTTTTTCCACCCTCCGGTGGAGAGCCAACGGTTTTCTTCTGTTCATTAATTTTTTTTCCAGATTCACTTTAATTTAACTGTAGGTTAAATAAATGTTATTTTTAAATAAAAAATAATTTCAATTTTTTCCTCCTTTCCACACAGTCCTCGAGAAATTGAAAAGTGCTGAAAAATAAAGATTTATTCCAATTTTTTTTCCTCCCTCCTCAGTAGGTTCTTAAGTAGGAACATCCGAGGAACAAGCAATTAAAAAAGTCTGGCCTAAAGTTACTTTTTTACTCCTCTTAAGTGAATAATTGACAATTAGCAAATTAGCAAGGCTTCATGGCTCATAACTGGAGTGAATCTCTGGTACACAAAGAAAACATTTTCCAATATATCTTCTATATTGTTTTCTTTTAAATTGATTAGTCATTTTCTGGACGGTAGGAAAGTGGATCAATATTTACCTGGCGATTTATAACTCCTGAATACACCCTTGGGCAAAAAACATGACTGAACCTAAAATTGCAAAATCAACATTTCTTCACACAAGGGTAATGTTTTGAAGTTCAGGTTAATGATTTAAAGAAATATGCTCTATAGGGTTCATTCTGGACCTGGTAAAAGCATGAACTGTGAACTGTGAAAGACTGAAAGATTTTGAACGTTTACATTTTTATTATGATTCATTATTTAGAAGTGATTTTGTCTTTGTGTACAAGAACAGCGTAGATTAATTTCCCACTGCATCAACAAGCAGTGAATAACAAACGGTGCCAAAGGGGTCAGGTTGAGCTCTTGACAATTTTCAGCCATTTATTAGGACTAAAATGTAATATTTTGTGATCTGTTTCTGATGTTTAGCCCATTTCCCCCCCAAAAGGGTATATGTCTAATCCCAATAACTCAGTTATTGTTTTTCATTTGTGTATTGATGAAAGTGTATTCTGAGAGTACACATGTCCATTCTGTTTTCGTACAAGGGCAATTCTGTGCATGGTAACTGTGTATTAGCAAGAAATGTTGTAGCTTATGATAAGGTGAAATGAAAGTTTTTTACATTTCTAAATTTTCTCCTTTTGTATAGACTTGTTCGGACGGCTTGATCTGGCAACTGACCTTGGGCACCTTGGTGTCAGATTTCCAAAGGAAGATGACTCAAGGGTCTTGTGGCTTCGAAGACCACTGAAGCTCTAACGCTCAGTGGATGATGTGGAACACGATATTCAGCCACCTTCCACGGTTGATGTATTTTGCTGGACAAACAAGGCTTTGGTATGGTGCGTGTGCAGCACTGCAAACCTGTTCAGATGATTGGGCAAACATGCTCTTTAGGTGGTCAGCAGTGTTTTTATTTTAGTTTAAAGACTTTTTTTAATTGACGTTTGTACTCAATAAAGGTCTTTTTCTTACAAAAAAAATTGTCTGATGAGTTTTCTTTTCTGTCTCACGAACAGTCAGGTATGTGTGGGGTCCCAACTATTTTACATTGAGATTTTAGAGTAACATTCTACCATCAAGATGACATTTAATGCCCATGCATTTTTAACAACACAATGCAAAACCACATGCTGCATACATTACTAAGGCATGAATGTTGAAGATTAGGGTACAGGTACTGGCTGGTCGGATCGATGTCCTGACCTGTCCCCGATAGAGTGTGTGGATAATTTGGGGGGAAAATGTGACAACAACAACAACAACCACATACTATTACACACTTTAAGACGTGTTTGCTGAAAGAATGGGATGAAATAACACCTTAAACACAATATTATCTGGTATCCTCTGTGCCAAAAAACGAAATTTACATTTCATAAGAGGGAATGGCAAAAACTTTGGTTATTGGCCAGATGATTTTAATAGTTTTGCTGATCGGTGTATATGTGTAAGCAACACAAGTAGAAGTACTTCTCCCAAAATAGTGAAATAATGAAAATATGAATGACATATCCCCTAATGTTTGTGAGCTGTGTATATGGTCATATCTGTGCTACTTGTTTTTTAATGTGGTGCCTCTTAACCACAAGAGGCCAGCCGAGGAACAGAGATCGAGTTGGCATTAAAGATGCAGTGTTTACATTTCACAGAATAAGCTGACTGGAAAACAACATGAGAGAATGCTTAATTTTTTTTCAAGTGAGTCCAGCATTAGAGCTGGCTGCTGTGCCTTAAAGTTAAATTTTATATTAAGGGGTGTGTTGCTTCTGTTATAAATTACCATACATGCATTGCTATACACTGGGGAATAATTTATGCAGATTAGCAAACAGGTACAGTACATTTAATTTAAGTATAACATCGAATTTATATATGTACAACCTCAAATCCAAAAAGGTTATGACTGTATGGAAAAGATGAATAAAAAACAGTTTTTACTTTTATTTTTATTTTATTGCAACATGTTCCAGAAATGTTGGAGAGTTCCTTCTTATGAAACTTGAGGTAGGTGTTATTTTATCCCATTATCACAGCAAACATATCACACACACACACACACACACACACACACACACATTCTCTATTGGGGACAGGTCAGGACATCACTCAGGCCGGCCAGTACCTGTACTCTATTCTTCCACATTCATGCCAAGTAATGTATGCTGCATGTGGTTTTGCATTGTGCAGTTAAACATGCATGGGGCTTAAATGCCATCTTGAAGGCAGCATGTTACTCTAAAATCTCAAAGTACTAATGGTGACTATAGTTAGCTCCTTTACTAGTATTTTACATTTACATTTACAGAATTTAGCAGACTTATACAGTCGTACAATTCAAGTAATGGTGGATTAAGGGCCTTGCTTAAGGACCCAACTGTGGCAGCTTGGCATAGGTGCGATTTGAACCCGCAATTATTGTAATCAGTGTAGTTTTTGGTTTATTGGAGAAGTTACTTGTTTTACTGTTTCTGAGCTAAAATTAGAAAAAAATACACTACTCACAAAAATTACGATTATTTTATTTTATAATTAGGGTGAGCAGTATGGATGCTTTAAATGCAGTAAACCTTGCAGCATAGCGAAATCTGCTGAATAGATTTGTGCACCTGACTACAGGACCCCCACCAAAAAAAAAAAACCCCTTTCAGTTACATTTCCAGTTACATTTCATAGAGATGCCCTTGTCCAGAGTGACTTACAGAAAGCGTGGTATTCTTCTTTGTCGACATTACCTCATGTTAGTTTAACTACGCAGTAACACGTTATTTTCCTCCTTAACTAAAGTACTTAAACCCTTGCATCACCCTTGTATTTTCCAGTTAGTACAGATTAATATGTAATTTGGAATTAATTTACAAGTAATGAATAATGGAATTACTTATTTTAATCATTACTTTGAGTAAGTAATGGGTAAATAAGACCTGTTTACCATTTAAAAGAAGTCATTTTAATGGATTACTTTGAGTGTCTACCGATAAAAGACTCATAACATATAACATGGTTGTATGTTCCAATCTTTCAAAATACCTTCTTAGTTATTTAAATAAATATGTCACACCTAATTCAGCCCACCACAAGCCTGAGGACTAGCTCTGAAATTGAACCAGGAGTGACAGCAATCTATAGGGAGAGATGCAGTCTCAGAGTAAGAAAACGAGCGAGAAAATCTACTCTAAGTAGTAATGCATCATAGGGGCTGTCATCAGAAATTACAATTCGTGCGCGTATGGACCACCAGGGGGAGCCAAATCCAATCTAATTTGCACTTAGGTGCGCAGCTAATTTTGTTTTCCCTCCTAACACTGCAGGTCCACTTCATAGGTAACGGAGTCGGAGTATTATTGAGTATAATAGCCATTAGCTCTTTTTTTTTGTACATGCTTTAAATACTAAATCAAAATTACTTAGAAAAATAAATCAATGATATCATATATATATATACACACACACACACACACACACACACATGCAGATAGCCAAATGGGCCAAAAACAAATCAGACTGTGATGTTTAAATAGGTATAATGATACAGTATATTTAATGATGTATGCAGTATAATCAACGAGGTGCAGTGCTGTATTGGTGCCACACAGCTTGTGTGACCTAGGTTCAATCCTGACCCTGGATTAATGTCTGGAATTGGTTTGTTGTGTCTATAGGGCCTCTGGTAGCCATGTGGTAAGGGACTAGACTATGGGACATAAGCTCCAGGGTTCATATCATACCTCTTTATTAGTTATTAATTATTCTAGGATCCAAATCTGGGCTCTCGGGTCCAATTCCAAGTCTGTATGGGACTGTGATGGCCTAGTGGTTGAGATACTGGACTCTGGACCAGAAGGTCCAGGGTTCAAATCCCACCTCTGCCACAGTTGGGTCCCTGAGCAAGGTCCTTAATCCACAATTGCTTGGATTGTAAGACTGTATTAATTGTAAGTCGCTCTGGATAAGGGCATCTGATTAATACCGTAAATGTACCTTTCCGGAGGTGAGCAGGGCTTCTGCTGGTCAGGATATTTATGAACACGGTGCAGTCGGTGCCTTTCCTCTTCTCTCCAGCCTCAAAAAGTGCCTAAACATAAAGGAACGTGATATCCTTTCCGAGGGGCAGCTCCCCTCGGAAAAAAAAAAGAAAGAAAGCATACAAAGCTGCTTAAACGTCCTCTTACCTTGGCGTCCTTGTCTGCCTGATCTTCCACCACATTTCTGTCCTCACTTCTGGTTGCCTGTTTGAGCAGAAACACAAGGGAACATGGGTACAAATCACGGTTTATTTACCAAAACACCCAGGTATAATCCAACACCCACCTTGCACAGAGCCAGAAGAGCATTCCTGAAGTCTCCACCTGTGTCAGACTGGATGTCGCCCTCAAGTTCATGCTTGAATACTGAAGAGACCACAAGGTCAGTGTAAACAAAGCATTCCTTTGGACACTGATGCACGTTCAGAACAAAATGTTAACAATTTATGCAAGCCTCAACACTGTCAAAGGAGAACATTAAAGTCAATATTAGCAGCTGGGAAAGAGGAAGCTTCCCATCCAACCCAGTGCATTTTGGATATTATACACAATTGTTTTATTTTCTAGGGCAACAGAACCCTTATAATTCGCTAGGTTTCCTACTCAACAGTGATTTGGCTGTTTCTAATGAGGAAGCTCATCAGCAGAAGTTCCTGTACTGGAACAAAGACGTACGTTGTTTGTAGGCGTTCTTAATGTCTCGGAGCTCCTTATTGGATCTGGAGGCCATGATCTCAATTAAGGTGTCTTCATCTGTGCCCAAACCCTAAGAGAGCAAAACGTTACCACAATAAACACATTTAAACACTCAGGATTATAAGTTAGTCAAAGTCATACACGTTTATATAGCGCTTTGTACAAGGGAGCATTGGTACAAAACAGCTTTGCAATGATATAGGACCAAAGCCCTAAGCCTAGCAAATGTAGGGTGACAGTGGAAAGGAAAAAAACACCATGAATGTAATAAGGAGAAAACCAAGATATAAGAAGGGACCCAATCTCCTTGGGTGGCCTAAATAAGGCTATTTTTTGGTCTTGATGAGAAGAATAAAATATTTGGGGGCTTGTGCATGTTATCAACTGTTTTCACAAGTGAGGGAAATCCCAGAAATCCTGCCAATCCTCGCCTTCTGAAAAAACTGACACTAAGCAGTTTACCCATGTCCAGTATATGCAGTGTTTTAGACGCTCAATCAGCAAAACCAACAAGAGTTTAATGCTGGTCCAAGTTGGTTTAAGCTGGTTGGTCCAGGTCTGGTGCAGCTTTAGCTGATGGACTCGTGATCTTGCTGGTTGACCAATGTCAATGTCCAAAACACAACAAATGATTCTCTTTGCTGGCTTTTTAAAACCAGAATAAGGGTACGAATAACCATTTCGTTTCTACCTTCATGGAGTTCCTAAGCAGCTCGGCGTCGTACTCAGCGGGGGTTTTAAGCAAACCAAGGACCACATCCTCGAGCTCGCCGCTAAGCGCCGACTTCAGAGCCGCATCCAGAGGCTGCAAAGAGAAGGACAGAAGATTTATAAACCATATCGAAAATATGTCACCGGTTTATACAAGACAATTCAGGTCAAGCACCAATGTGATATGGTTTGATTGATATAGGTTGCATGTTTTTTTTTATTGTTTTAACCAAGCGTCACATCATAAGCATTCATTGTTATGGCCAGACTTGTTTTTTTTTTTTTATTGTTTGTTTCGTGGCTCCGCAGACGATCATATTTGAAGAATACAAAAAAACAAAATTAATTTTTGGGTATTTCGCAGATCTGCCGCAGCACCAATGGTTAAAATAAAAATGAAAAAATAAATAAAAATATTTTTTAGCTTTTCCCATCCTCCAGTGGAGAGCCAATGGTATTGTTCTGTACATTTAATTTTTTTTCCAGATTCACTTTAATTTAATTGTAGATTAAATACATTTTATTTGTAAAATAAAATTAAAAAAAAAAAAAAAAAAAAAATTAGGCACTTCTAAGCAGCTAGATAATTGATTTATTGAATTTGCTTACATCATCATAAGATTGCTTTGGTACAATTAAGCTCTTAAGCTGAGGATGGCCAACTTTAATCTCTAAATGCAATGTATACTTAATTATCTAAAACAAAAGAAACAATTACTCGTTTTATATCTCAGTAGGTGTGGCAGACGAGTGAGTGAAAGTGGGTGTGGAAGACTCTCCACTGAGTAAACATGAGGAAGTAAAGCTTACAGGTTTGTCGTTGTTTCAGCTCGCAGTTTAAGAACACGACGTAATGAGGTTTAACGAGCCATTAAACCTTCTGACCTAATCTTTTACACACCGGAATCATTTTTCCTCTCAGACCTCTCACCTTGCCAGTGGTCTTCTGGTAAGCAGCTTTGATCTGCTGACGCTGCTCATTGGTCCTCTTCACCAGCACCTCAATAATGGTGTTCTCGTCCACACCTGATATCAACAAGACAAGACAGTAAATGTTAAAACATGAAAAGAAACAACAACACAAAAAAAAGCTACATGAGCCTGTACATAGAGAGCAGTTTATCTCATGTTTGTTGGAGTTACCCTTGGTCTTGATGGCTTTCTCCAGATTGGTTGCATCTGTGGTTGGGTTGAACTGAGGGAATGGCTTAACGGTGCCTTGGAAGCCCTGCACGCATGAACACAGGTGGATGAACAGCAGTACACGAGTCATGTACACAACCAAACCACAGTCGCATGTAAAGCTCAGTAGGGTTTAAACATTTGATAACAGACACTTTCACTTGCAGCGAGCACAATTAAGATGTGAAGGGTTACTGTTTGTCACCTGCTGTTCCACTGTTTCCAGTAACAGACCCTGTTTCCTGATGATCCAATTGTGTTTTTGTTGTAATGTGTTGATTCAGAAATTAACAACAGACAACCGTTTTGGCTAAACTTTTATTAAGGAATCTGCAGCTTGCAAACTCACTTTTCACAAATCTCCAGAGACAACAAACCGTCACAACAAAACCTTCCTTAAGCTTTAGAATACAAAAATAACGGTTCAGGGAACTTCAGCATTAGAGTTGACAAACTCTATGAAACTATTTTTCCTACAAAAGAGATATCAGTAGCAAGAAGACATACCCACTTCTGACTCATACACTCCTAAAAATAAGCTGGCTGACTCCCTCAGCCTGCCCCTGCCTCTCTCTCTCACACTCTCACACACTCTCACACTCTCTTTTTATCCTAGCTCTTTTCCCTTTATTATTCTCTCATTCGTTTTTTTCCCATGCAGTGAATAAAGGGTTTGTAGATTCTACCCATTCCTGTAGGGGCAGTTTTGGAAACTTACCAGGTCCTCAGGCACACCCACGTATGAAGACTGGTTGAGAAACTCCTGAAGGAAGGACATGATGTCTGGTTCTACACAAAATAAAGCATCAAGTCAAAAACACAAACTAAAAACCTGATAAATAAATAAAAAAAAGATCCCGTGTCCTGTTTTGTGATATTGATTATTTGTAATGTGCATGTCTGATTTACCAAGTACTTTCCTTTACAAACTGGAATGTGCTTCTAAATATTTTCATGTGCCACATGGCCGAAAGTATGCAGGCACATCCATATATTGTTGTTTATTCGTTCAGATCAATATGCAATTGCTTCTATAAAGCCTTCACTTGTGTGCTGAGGTTAAGAGCTGCTTAAGTTCATTAGCCGTGTGTGGTTGCAATCAGAGATCTGTACAGGCCAGGCAAGTTTTTCCACACCAAACTTGTTAAACCATGTTTCAGGTCACAAAGGGTGGCTTTTTTCCAAAACCTTGTTTACAAGAATAAAGATTTCATGCTATAGCATCCTTATATCTAGAGCTGATGGCCCATATGCAGCTTCACCTTTTCCATTCCAATTCAATTCAGTTTAAATAAATTAATGGCAATTACAAACATTAGCATTCAGTGTGCATTTATTTGTAATAATAAAGCAGAAATTAAAAGTTCATATTTTATGCGCAAGTACTATTTCAATAACAACTGGGCTGTGATTATCTGCAAACCAGAATAAATAAAATCATCAGCAAACCTCCCAATAGCTTGACTTACCGAATCCAAAGGACAACGAAGAGGCAAAGCGCAGATGCACAAACTTGGGTTTAAATACCAGCGGTGCCGCCCAACAGGTTCTAACTTTTCGTGTTGCTTGACTTTTTCTGTCCGTGTGGGCATGGCTAACACAAAATAATAAAGTACAAACCCAGTCACAGCACCACCACACCCAAAACGCGGTATTAACTCTTAAACGCATTCGTGTCCGTTTTAGACATACAGTCAAATAATTCGTGAGTAAATATATATATAATCCCATAAACCGAGGCTGTATAAACATACATAAGGTCGTAAGCAAACGTTTGTACAACCCTGCTCAATTTAGCCTACATGCTACATAAAGTGACAACTGCAGGAAGTCTGGAAAAGTGCCCAAACTTTTACATCGGTCTCATTTTATGTTTAATTGCTCATTGTGCGTACAATATAGGTTAGTTAAATAAAGATTACAATGTATTGCGTCAATTTAAGTAACTGTAAGTGCTAATAGCTGTACTGGGAACCAAAATGCCCCCAGTATGAATGAGTGAAATGTTGATTTCCAGTTACTGATGGGTTTTGAACCTTTGAGACCCTGGTCTGACTAAAAGGCTCAGTGCAGCTGAATGAGTGGGTGAATACGTGAGTGTGTGAATATGTGAGGGTGTGAATATGTGAGTGTGTGAATACATGAGTGTGTGAATACGTGAGGATGTGAATATGTGAGTGTGTGAATATGTGAGGGTGTGAATACGTGAGGGTGTGATTACGTGAGGATGTGAATATGTGAGTGTGTGAATATGTGAGGGTGTGATTACGAAAGTGTGTGAATACGTGAGTGTGTGAATGCGTGAGGATGTGAATATGTGAGTGTGAATACGTGAGGGTGTGAATATGTGAGGGTGTGAATATGTGAGTGTGTGAATATGTAAGGGTGTGATTACGAAAGTGTGTGAATATGTGAGGGTGTGAATACGTAAGTGTGTGAATACGTGAGTGTGTGAATATGTGAGGGTGTGATTACGAAAGTGTGTGAATATGTGAGGGTGTGATTACGAAAGTGTGTGAATATGTGAGGGTGTGAATACGTGAGTGTGTGAATATGTGAGGGTGTGAATATGTGAGGGTGTGATTACGAAAGTGTGTGAATATGTGAGGGTGTGAATACGTGAGGGTGTAAATACGTGAGGGTGTGAATACGTGAGGGTGTGAATACGTGAGTGTGTGAATATGTGAGTGTGTGATTACGAAAGTGTGTGAATATGTGAGGGTGTGAATACGTGAGGGTGTGAATACGTGAGTGTGTGAATATGTGAGTGTGAATACGTGAGTGTGTGAATATGTGAGGGTGTGAATATGTGAGGGTGTGAATACGTGTGAACAAGTCCAGTTTGTTACACTCACATATTTGTGTTGCAATGTCGATGATCCGTGAGCAATTCATTCATCAGTTCCTTCATTTTCTTCTTTTTTTAAATTTCAGTCAGGCATACGAGTGCAGTCATGTTAAAGGTTTGAGTGTAAGAAATGCTCAAATATGTTTCAAATCAAATCAATCAAAATCATGACGAATATACGCATATGTCGTCACCGTGTCAGTTTTTGTATTGCGCGCTTGCACAGATTTATGGCTGTACATTTTTGGAGTTGTTTTGGGGGACCTGATACACAGCCATGTCACACACCTAATAGATTTTCAACATGGTCTATGCTGCTCACAGAAATTAGGGGCTAGCCCATAATGAAAGAACCCCTCATGTTTGTGTGCAGGGTATATGTATCCCTGTAAGTGTATTTCTTTCAGATCTCCTCTGCTGTCTGAGTAACTACAGACACACAAATAATGTTACGACAGAAGAATGTTAAATAACCTGCAGGTACAGTGAGGTGTGTCCACGTTTGACAAGCGAAAAGATGTAGACCTGACCGTAATCATTTCATATTCTCAAACCTGTTAACTGATTCAGGAAAAACACACCCTGTTTATTGTGTTTAGCCTGGCAGGGTAGAGAAAACAGAGTAGAGTAGAAACATCTGTAAAAGACTTTCAAAATCATTCCTCAAACAATTGCATAATCACACACCAAAACAACCCATCCATGACTGATGTTTTAGGGACACCCCAGGCTGGGTGGAGTGGAGATGACAGTACTAGTCATCCAGAGCAGTCCCAGAGCATTAATAAAGATTCTGATTTGAGATTTTAGGCTAAATTGTGCTGCTTGCTTTTTTGCACATACGTAGAGTTTCCTAAGACAGAGATGAAGACAAGCCAAAAGCTGCCAAATTCTTCATAATTTGGCTTTATGGGCCGTTGTGGGGAACAGCTTACTCTTCTTTAAACACTAAGTACAATTTTTCTTATGGACTCTTTCAGCACCAGTACCTCAACCACTCTGTACTTATATACTACTGCTATATTTGTGGAAGGCAAGGGGTATTTTATCACCACTGGCAATTTAAAAATGGCGTACTCCGTTCTGGTTGGGAAAGAGAAAATGCCCAAAATGTTGGCGTTCAAGTATGTCAGGGTCTTGTTTATGAGTTCATGAATAGAAAAGAGAAGTGAGACGTTGAATGCACCATCGGCAGTAATGCCTTTAATGTGCTCTGCCATAGTCGTCATTGAAGAGGGAGCTGAGCCATAAAGCAAAGCTTTCAATTTATTGATCTGTTTATGTTTACACTATGACATATGGTCATGAGCTTTGGTTAATTACCAGAAGAATGAAAGTGGCTTAAGTTAGCTTTCTGTGGAGAAGCTTGGAGAGAAGCTAATTGAGGTTGTTTTGTGTTGCCTTGTGTTGGAGGTACAGTATATCAGGCCCAGAACCCACTTGAAGGATTTTATATTCTCACAGCTGGCCTCAGAGTGGCTGGAGATCCCTCGGGAGTTGGTAGAAGTTGCAGGGGATTGAAATGCCTGAGCTTGTCAGAAAGAACAACCCAGGGTGTGATGTGACCCAAGGTTTATTCTTGGACCGCTTCTGGATGCTGTCACTAGATATACATTGCAAAATCAAATATATGCAAATGACACCCAGGTCCAAATAGCATATTATAAGATATCACAAGATAAGGTGGAAAAAAGTGGATCCAAGAACTGAGCCTTGGGGTATCCTGTCTAAGTGTTTTTGCCTTTTTAAAAGTAATGTCAGTGAATTGACACAGATTATAAAAAGTTATCACTAGCAATTATAAACCACAGTCACAGTCCATGTTGATCAGTAAGATACTGATATTGTATTTTGTAATTCCTTCAGATTTCCGCATAATGTCCCCACACACATTCTTATGCCACATCCCAAGGGCATAGCTGGAACAATCTGCCTACAACATTCATTCAAATCTCAGTCATACATGTGATATATGACCAAAATATGTGTCCAACAGGAGAAGGAACGAATCAATACATCGGGTTACAATCTCTATCACACACTGGTAACCTGATGACGTTCTTTAAGCCACGTTGGTCGGAGCAGGTGAACCAACCCCATTGAAACCCCATCCATGCTGTTTTATAATTAATAAGAATTCAGGTCCTCTTATAGAACAAGCAGCTTTTCCACTTCTCCCTTGCTTTTAGCCTCAAGGTCTGCTGCTGCTGCTGGTCCGCAGGTAATCAATCTGCTTATTTTGTTACATAATATGTCCAAATTGTCACCGAAAATAGTGTGTTATCAATATTCAAACTGAATAATGCAATAATCTGGATAATAACTGATTGCTGATAGTTTTTTTTAGTTGTTTAAACCTGTGTCGTATACAAACAACACTGCTTTGCCGGGGTTTGGCTGAACTGGTTGGAATTACCTTTATTGTCCCATATCTGAGAGCAAAGTGTTTATTATAGTGCCATAGCGCTCTCTTTCGCTGTCATTTAATTTATTTTAGGTACAACCACCTTTTACTTGCACTCACTGTACAATTTGTTGGCTGTATCAAGTGTATAGTACACTTTATAGGTTAGCATTAACACAGGCATGCTATATTTTTCAATTTATATTCGACTTACTCTAAATTCTACTCTTAATTCTTGGTTTTATTGGCCAATGTACTCTATAATTACAGGCTGTAGTCCACCTGTTTCTCTGCATATGCTGTTAGTCCTCTTTACTCTGTTCTCTAATGGTCAGGCAGAAAATAAATTGAAAAAATACAGAATGTCCGAGACTTTTGCATCTCAATAATTGCTTCTGCTGTACCATTACACATTGTACAATGTTAGCAGGTTTCCCTATCATACAGGTAGATTTTGGCCCATTTGTTGCTCTGGGCAATAAATCAGCTCATTTCTACCCCATCCATGAGTGCAACAGGACACCAGAGGACCTCCACTGAGCAGATTTTGTTTATGCAGTCTCAGTACACTGCATATGTGTATCAGGTGTATAATTACCTGGGTGGACACTTAAAGACATTCGACTAAAGCTTTGCTTGTGTGTAAAGCCAATATGCGATGGTGGCTCATTGGTAGATGATGCAGACTATTGGAAGGTTGTTCAAATCCTGAACCTGTCGAGTTCTGCTATGCATTTTGTGATCGCTGACTTGTTGTCACTGGAAGGCAGCTGGATTTTATGTTGAGAATTAATCTGTATGGAGGAGCAGACTATGATCACCACGTCCATCCACCATCTACACTGGCATCTCAAACAGCAGCAGTGTAATGATCCCTCACCAGACCTTCTATCCTGTAATTAGGCTAGTATATTAGACTGCCTTATAGATACCTTATATCTATGAACAACAGGACTGAGCAGTTACAGAGACAAGCCTGAAGGCTGACTGGGAAAAAGAAAGAATTAAAGAGAAGGTATGAGTTTGGTGGCTTTGTTGTGTTGTAGATTCTTTGGTTGTCTCCTTAGAGGAAATATATTGTAACTGATCACTGTAGTGGAAGCTCTTCTCTGTTTGGAAAACAACGCCCAGTCCGTGGGAGACTATGGCTCTGGAAATGGTTGATTAGAATGAGCATGATGTACCTGATATGCTTAACAGTAACCAGATCGTAACACAATGTGAAACACCTGTGGAGGATTTTGGACCGATTCATGATCACTGTCCAACATTCCCCTTCTTCCGCCACCCATCTTTTAGTACAGTGGTGATTCATTGCTGATGCACAAAGTGAACTGCAGGGGTTCGGTTGACCTATGCTTCATTAAATCATGTCTTTCTTAATAAATAGTCATTGTATGCCAAACTTGTGATAAGATTATTTACACACCATAAAACAGACAGTAGTCAGAAATACAGGTTCTTCTTATTCAAAGATGGAGGTCCTCGTTTAATTTTCTGTCTCCACCCTAAACAGGCAAACCCACACCCAAAGATTCAACATGTATACAAAGTCCAGATCTGAAAACCTCTCGCTGTCCCTGAACTTCATGGGAAGGAAGTTACGAAATCGCTCAGTGGCTCCTGCTACCAAGCAACGTATGGTTTGCACAAACAGACAATTAATTGTGGACAGACACACACACACACACGCACACACACGCATGCACATGCACTATGCATCACCAGAAACAACAATGAGTTTTATGTTAGAGGTCTTAAGTCAAAAAGTCAGGAGTTAGGTAATAAAAAAAATACATGCATGTTCTTACAAGATATGTGCACTGTGAGATCATTCATTAGAACAGGGAGTGTGTGTGTGTGTGTGTGTGTACAATTTTACTAAAATGCATTTTAGTAAATGAAAACCTATAAACAATGCTAAAATTAAATAAAAGAAATGAAAACAAACAAACTAAATCAATTTAAAACAACATATAATATAAAGAAAACCACAAATCATCATTTTTTCAATAAACATAAAATATGATAAAATAAAAAAAATGTAAACAAAATAAAAGTAAAGAATACATTAATTTACCAGAAAACAAATTTAAGCGACAAAACTATGCCAAAATTAAATAAAAATTATTATAACTAATTTTTTTAACTGATTAAAGAAATTTCAAACATAATTCTAGGAAACTGTAATAATCAAAAAATATATTATTTTATTTTATAAGTGACAAAAATACATAAGTAAAATAAAACTCTAGTATAAATTAATTTTTAATTAAGTAACATGTTTACTAGAACCTCTGGCAGTAATGCTGAAACCCAGTTTCTGCCTTATGCACTTTTTTGGGTACATTGTGCATTGTGTTATGTTGTATTGTATTGTATTGTTTTGTGTTGTATTGTATTGTATTGTATTGTTTTGTGTTGTGTGTTGTGTTGAAGGTGCATGGGAGAGAACTAATCCATCCAAGTGTGTGGATGAGGATGGAGGAGGTTTGTCCAGAGTGGCACCAGATGAGCCGCTGGCGTGTGTCAAGGACGAAATTCCAGGAAGTATCCAGGACCTGAGAGAGGACGTACAACACCGGCCATGTAACGTTCATAACACACGTCTGCCTCAGGACGATTCAGGTGAGTTCAGAATGACAAAACAATACTTTATTTATTTTGGACAATCACAGTGACAGCTTAGATTAGTAATAGTTATCCAATCACTCACTAATCAAACATCTCACTGATGTCTGGCAAAAACTTTTAACTAGCAGCTCATGGATTGGTTATATTATATGTATTATTTAGAAACAAAACTAATTATTTAATTACAGTAAGGACCAGGTCTAAACCCAAATGGCACTTTTTGTGAATTTAAAGGGCTCTGTCAGCCCCACCCCCATCCTCATTAATAATAAACTAAGAAGAGTGATGACTATTTTTTTTTTTTTAATAATTACACTCGGTAATCATTTATTTACCAAAGACCTTACATTGTACTAACTGACATCAATGGCGATGTGAACAGGCATAAAATTAGATCAACAAAATGACAAAGGTATTTATAGGTAATTATAATTAATTTATTATAACTTAAAAATAAAATATAATTTTTTTTTTTAATTAAAAATTTCCCCCACGTTTTAATCCTGCATTTTCTGGTCAGGGTCCCAGGCTATCCATCACCACAGTTCATAATCACAGGGCTGGCAGGTGTCACTGCTGCAGTACCAGGGGATGATCCCCCATCCTGCCGGCCTTTCTTCAAGCATATCCAGTCATGCCTGTGTATGATGACCAACTCTGCCCCGCCCGAGCCGAAGCAAGAAAGGAAGGAAGTTCCTGGTCTAGACTTGATCAGGGTCTCGGGGGTCAGGAGCCGTCTGAGAATTCACTTGGCATGGATGACAGTGAACAGAACCCCAGTCCATTGCAAAGCTCCGTAACTGAACCACCTGACCTTTATGATTGTAAGATTAGCCTGGGGTTCTAACCCAGGTCCTCAGGATCTCCTGCCTCTTACCGCCAAGCCACAGGAGCTGCATTTAAATTATTTATTATTTAATTTAAATTAATACACATTTAAAACAATTTGATATCAGATCAATATCTGGGATTCTCTATAAGCTTTTTTTTTATTGTTTTGTTTTCTGTTCTGTTTTTTCTGTAGTGATATGACACTAAGACTGTGACAGAATGGAAAAATAAAAAAAGCATCTCTGGTCTTAAATATAATAATAAATATAATTACCGTATTCTGATGGTGTTATCATTAGGCTGGATACATCTTATAAGACCTTCTGAACATATCTATAAAAAAAGGGAAATAAACTTCTTATAGCACAAATTTGTGTATTGAATACAATTTAACTTTTTAAAATGTCAAATCAAATGAACAAAATGCGTAAAATAAGTGGAAGATGAGTGGGCTAGACCACCAGACGTTTAAGGGTTCAGTTTCGACACTGCCATTGTTGGGCCCCTGAGTAAGGCCCTTAAATCACAACTGCCTTTATTGTCAGCCATATGAGGCAAATGCAAAGTCACTCTCGAAAAGTCCTCCACCTCAACTTACTGCACTAGAACCCAGTTACCATGGACTGACTACCATGCTTTATGTAAATACACAGCAAGACCCTTCTATTCATTTATCCGTTGTACGGTGACAAAAAAAAGCCCACAGGATACAATGGAAAGAAAAAAACACGCACTTCAGTTCTCAAGGCGTCTCAATAACTTAAACATGAGAACTTAAGCATAAGAAAAGCAATTAAAGTTACTAAAATACCAGATTAGATCAGGTTACCTAAGATAACACACCTGAGGTGTAAGACAGGTGACACCCGAGTAAGAAAGACACAACGCACAACAGATACATCATTTGTCTTTAAGCAAAAGTTGTATTGTTATTGCAGCAGCACCTACTGTAGATCAAAAGCTATAGCTCTGTACCACGTCATAAAAAAACAGTCCCATGACCAAGAACTTGTTCCAATAGCCATTTTCCAATGATGAAGTTTGACACAGGTGTTGAGTTCATGTTGTTATTTTTATCTGTGAATTATTTGCTATGTATACGGACCACTTAGCAGGTTGCAAATGCCCCCAGGATCATAAATGTGATCCTTTCAGTCAGTACAAGTACAGATAGCTCTCCAGGACCAGGACCGTCTGTCAAGGACTGCCAAGGACCTATACTGTCCATTTTATGCTGGACTGGTGTCAGACCAGACCCCCAAATATCAGCCTGTACTGTACATGGAGACCTAACAACTTGGCTCAGTGTTACCTTTGTGTCCATCCCAGGCCTGGATCTAAGGGTGGGTCCTGGTACTCTAATCAGTGTTGGTAACCAAAAATACACCATTTTACAATTTCCCATAATAAATAATAATATTCTTTACTTTTTGTAAGCAGTAAAATACAGAAAGAAAAATGGTAAATGACATATTGTAATAAAATAAATTATCTTATAATTTGATGGACTGCTATATCCAGAGCCCAAATGAGCAGCCAGAGGTGACACTGGTGGGGTAAAACTCCCACTGGCAAGAAACCAAGCTTCAAATGGGCAAATCTTGCAACATCCCACTGGTGGATTAAGTTGTGAGGAGATCTTGTATAAATGTGGCTGTTATGAGAGAATCAAACAGATTTGGATGATCTGCAGCAGATCTTGGTCTTATCATACAACATTTGCTCAGTACATTCATTATAATAAGTAAAGCTACATTTAGTGAATTATAACACGGCCACATTTCATTATGAACAGGTTTTGCTGTAACTGATACAAACTGATATCGACCGAAATCTCACCTCCCATTGCTCATTCAAAGGTTTATCTGTTGCAGAAAACCAGATGGTCCTGATCTACTCGATCAGACCTAATTGTTCTAATGCACACCCAACATGGCTTTTAGGGTAGGTCACATGCCTTACGGTTATCTCCAGACCAACTACAAACATCTTAAAACTGTCTGAGACTGGACTGGCTTGAAGTAAACCTAAAACTGGTTTTGCAAGACACTTGACAAAGCACATAAACGTTAAAAGGATACTTAAGACACTCGTATCCTGGTATGAATGCACAGGACGTCTGAGGGTGCGATCTTATTCTTTTGAATCAAGCTAGTGTTTCATTTACCTCCTGTCATTTACTAACAATTTGAATTCAATGATGGATGTATACAGTGGACATGTGGAGCCAACAGGGGGCACTCGTCTGCAGCCACCATGGATGCATATGAAGTAGTGTACAAAAGTCTTAGGCCATCATTTGATGAGATATACCACTTTTTAGCACTGCTATAATGACCATGTATAATGAGAGTATTTCTCCGTCTCTTAATTAGAACACAACCAGAAAGCAGTAATGTGTGTGTGTGAGTATTAAAGACTAAACAAATCAGATAAAAACTGTTTCTATAGGCTACAGTGCACAGGTATTTAGAGTGCACTTGAGCAATAGCAACATCTGATGACGTCACTGGGTCAACTGATCCAAGTCAACTATTACGTTCAGAAGATTCTTGATTATTATTGATCTTTTTCATTTTATGATGTATCACGGACGTTAATTAATCGGCTCGTTCTGTATCTATTGTATGCAGGGGCCTTAATAAGTGCTGCCTCTGCAAGGCTGAGAAAGGGCAGAGTCAAGTGGAACGTCTTCAAGCGCTGGATGGGTTCAGACCCCAGCAATGCTCCGGCAAATGGTACCTGATTCCTAATATTCCTAATATGCTGTTTAATGAAATGAACTTACAGACCCCTACTGGAAAAAAACAGACCACCATGGTGCTGGACTTGGTGGTGACCAGCGTTTGTTGTGTTTTAAACATGTTTTTGCTGGGGGTGCTGGTGACCAGCACATTCTGGTCTTTACTGGGGGTGCTGGTGACCAGCACATTCTGGTCTTTACTGGGGGTGCTGGTGACCAGCACATTCTGGTCTTTACTGGG
>JAUZSV010020954.1:0-15750 GCA_034780495.1 Parotocinclus cesarpintoi | reverse complement strand
GTGTGATCTGACGCGCTTTTGCTGTGGCTAAGTGGCGACTTGTGGCTTCTTTTTGTAGTAAATGGAAATGTTAGGCAGTTTTCGGGTAATTATGCCAGAGACAAAGAGTTTCTTCACGGTATTACATACTGTACACGTTCTTTGGTCCGATTAAGCAGAATTTTGATCTAAATAAGCGAATAACATTACACGTATATTATAGGATTTGTTTCGATGCTTTAGAATTTGGTCCGAATAAGCGGCTCGTCCCATTAACCGGAATCAACTGTACATAATTTCTTCCTAATACCCATGTTTTTAGATGCTATTTATTTATTTATTGTCTATTTAGTGTAGCTGCAATTTTGACTTATTTTGGACTACTTAGAGATTGTAGTATGTCTGTTGCACTGCATACTTTGTTACCCCTATTCATCCTGTTTTTCAGCCTCCAGCAGCACTGCTATGTGTGATCCAGTCGCACCAGTGCAACACACACGAACGCTAATCTCAAACCTGAAACCTGGGTCTGAGGCGCATTGATCACAAGTACTATTAAATACTGACAGTGACATCATTTATGGTGGTCATAACACCACCAAAGTTTACGAGCCGTATTTTGGAGTAAACTGACGTGCTGCTTTAAGCCTCGTCTGTGCTAAGCTTGAAAGGAACGGGAAAGAAACTAAGATAAAGAGAGAAGACAAGAGAAGCCACGGGCATAGTTCAATCCTGCTGTGATATGGCTAACACGGCCAAAACTAATATTTTATTTGCAACTTCACTCTCTGTGCCTGCCAGTGCACATCTTGGTTTGAAGCGTACACGCACACATTTGTTCACATTCTTTTCTTAGGAAAAAAAAATAGCAACTGCATACTCCTAACACACACGCTTACACAACGTTCACCTGTTAAAGATTTATGCTCGTCTGGCGCTTCACCACGAGGTGTGAGCCAACAAATAGGATTTATTTCTCATCGCGTAAAGCTGTGCAGCGCAGCGCACACAGAGCAGCTCTCAAAGTTTTATGCAGTGTGTGCTTTGGCTAAAGATGATGGAGTTTGCGGATTCCTGTTTAATGGCAACAACACGGTGGCGGGGGGTCGTAACCAGCATCAACGTGAGCAGCGATTTAGAACTTCATCTCCCTTTCCTTTCATGTGAGGAAAATCGGTTGGAGGCAAAGTGAGCCGCGTTGTGTTTTCTCATGAACGCAACGTCAACGCCGCCGCCTTCTCTGCAGCGGGGCGTTTTCAGATTTTCACTTGGGCGCACAGCACTGAAAACACTTAAAAGTATTCAAATGCAGAGAACATGCCAAACCCCACATATGCCTACGTAGTGCCAGGTTATCTCGCTGCATCACCCATTCAAATCAGCTCATATAAATGGTTTGAGTCAACATCATAAATAAAAGACAGTACTGTTCAAAAGTATTAGGCCACCATTAGATTTTGATGAATTGACCATAGACAATTATTTCTCTTTCTTTATTAGAATACAACCATAAAATGTTAAAGTAGAATAAAAAAATGGACACAGCATGTTTTTGGTAGATGGACATAAGTGACTGAATTTACATGCACTTAATAATCCAATAACAGCAGAAAATTATATTTAGGCAATATTTGGATTTCTGATTTGCAATCAGCCAATAATCCAACAGAGGGCTGCGATGTAAATGTTAAACTTTATTAGAATTGATAGCCATTTAACTCCATACGGCCTTTAGTTTCGAGGTTGCAATAAAATAAGCTATTGGATCAAACAATAAGCAGATCTGGCAACCGTGTCTGGTTACAAAGCCGCCTGAAATACGACTACAATGATACAAGAAGAAATCTCATTACTGAAATAAATTACAAGTCTCTTTATTGGATTTCGTTATTTGATCTAGGAAATTGGATTATGCCACTTGTGGATTATGATCGGATTATTAAGCACAATAATTTAACGCGCTTATTCTTGCGGGTGAACATTTGTTCCCGTTTTGCTGTAAACACTCAGCATTGCACACTGTAATATAGAACCATAAAAAATATTTTTAGTTCTGATATAATTAGTGTTTTTGTTGCAGCATTTTGTCACAGATAGTCGGTGTGAATATTTCTGATTTCCACCATCCTCTCTTTATAATGTAAACGGGTTACCGTAGTTTTTCCACATTCAGGTTAGGAAGTGGTGAAGAGTTAAGAATCAACTCAAACAGAATAGGTGAGTGAGGTCGTTCTACTGTTGTGTGTGTGTGTGTGTGTGTGTGTGTGTGTGTGTGCGTGTGGGTGTACGCTGTGCAGACCGAGCGCGCGCGCTGTAGGACGGGGTGTTGATGTGAGTAATGCTCTGATGGTTTTGGCCCGCTCAGGAGATACCTAGCCCCCCGCCGCGAACTCCCACTCCCTACGCTCTTGGAAAGGGCTTCAACTAGGCAAACAACGGTTGGTGTTTGAAAATGAGTTGTCTTTAAATGTAGGTCCCTTTTCTCAAAACAGCCCAGGCCTTTGTAAGCTAGTAGCACTGACGGGAAGGATGACTCACGTGAGGCCTAGATGTTGACACAGCAGACCGTCCACTTTGTGCGAGAGAGAAGGATCAAATCTTCTGTCGGGTTCTGCTCTAGATCAGGAGCCACTGCGGTACAGGGTGGGTGTGTTAACAGAATGTAAAGACCTTTGTTTGTTTGTGAAAGTGAATTGTGAGCTGAGAACGTGTGTGTTGCTCGCTTTGTATGATGAGGAATTATCGCAGGGTAAATAGGAAATGTCACTTTTTTAAGCCTGTTTGTTAGATTATTATGTTAATGGTAGATAATGTGAACAATGTTCAGGTAGGTGGTAAACGCCAAAAGGTCAAGGATTTCCAAGCAGAACATTGCCTGGAGAGTCCACTCCCTCTACTGGCTTGTCTACATCCCACAGTGCCATCATTGTCCAGGTGAAGAGCAGAGGTATATTCAGCATTTCATGTGATATAAAAGCAAATTTTTGGACTTAGATCTTCTTCCAATATCAAGATATTAAAACCTTTGTTTACATGGAGCTTTAAAACTTGGAAGGCCAACATATGGAAGGCTCCAGTTCCTAGTTTGTCGCTGCTAGTCCCCTGCTGACTGGGAACACCATACAAGCCTGTATTGTTTACTACGGCTTTATCGGTGGTTGGAAAATCCTATCAGTTGATTGGTCAAAGCCATAGTTGGACCCTGCTTTGGACTCTGCACTGGATTAAGCAGGTATGAAACGAGTGAGGTGAGAGCTTAAGGAGAAGGAATGCATGATATATAAACACATAGCAAATAAAATGTATTGTTATTACAATTACGTTCTAAATATGTTATTATTAGACCATATACAAATATTTATGCCAGTGTATGAGCAGGAGCGTCAATACTCAGTTTGTAAAAGGTAAGCCAGTTTTCTTTTAATGCAAGGTGAAGGAACAGACACTTTTTCACTCCTCTCTTTGCTTTGAACCCCAGTAATTGTTTTTCAGTGTCTCTTTATTAGAAAACAACCAGAAAATACAGGACATTTGCATGAGGTAATTAAGAAATGTAAAGAAAACATGCTTCTGCAGGCTACAGTGGCCATTTAGTGTTATTTCCCCTTACACTTGCGTAATAGCCAGGTTAACCTTTCTTCTAGCCAAGTCATTCTGGAGCATTTCTCTTTCAGTGACTGTTTAAATTTGGTGCATTTTAATTATTCTGAGTGATTCTTGCAGCAAGCACGTTTTTTAATGTGTGTTTTGGGGCCGCCAGGACTTTTACCAATAGGGCGCCAGTAGCAGTTTGGATTTGGAAGGTCAGAAGTATTTCTCCAATGTGCACTGGTTTTGTCCGAATAGTGCATAACAAAAAGTTACAACATGGTGAACGTACAATAAATTGGCGACATAATTGTATTCCATATCATTTATAACATATTACACTGCAGGGCCAAACAGATTGATACTTGTGAATTCTCTTTTGATCCTAATAATCTGTCTTGAGTGAGCAGCCTGTAACATTATTCGTTGTTTGTCTTGCAGCAGTTCATGAAAAGTTACTAAGAAAGCTTACTCATGTCAATATAACACTACAACTGCAAAGGTAAGCAAACTCAAGTTTAACAAGCTTAATCTTAGATACCTGACCTGAGTTTGTTACTTATATGCCATGTTTTTTTTTCTTCAGTACAATGAGCATGAAAGATGTTTACCCAGGACTGGTTGGACTTAAACAAATCAGATCATTGATCTCAACAGAGTATTTTCACTGTGACACGTAACCTTTCAACCCTACTAACACACACACACACACACACACACACACACACACACACACACACACACACACACACACACACAATCTTCCCACATTCTGTCAAAACGAGCAGTCACTTCAGCAAGTTTGACCGGTTCTGTTTTTAGAATAAATGCACAGACACACACAACACATAATACTAGGTTTATTACTGTAAGTTTCAGTATTTAAATCAATAAAAATCAACGCGAACAAATCCAAAAACCGACTAAATACTCCCAAATATCGATAAATGAATTGATGAACACACCTTCACATTCTTCCTCCTAGCTTTGTGGGACCTCCCAGTGACCTAAAGCATATATTTTGGCTCTTTTGTGTGTTTTTTGTATTTCAAAGGAAAGTTGCCGTTTTTGTCAAAGAAACAAAGCAGCTTTGGTTGTGAGAACAAGCAGAATGTCCTCACAAGGTAAAATATGTCATCTTTCTATTCTCATATTAAAATCAGGTCCACACAATGATTTAATAACTTGGGACACACACAACATGATTACTCTAAATGTTAGTAGTCCATAACTATTTATAACTGCAGAAACCTGACTCAAAAGTTATTACTGCACAATAAGAGGTTTTTATGTGGTAATACAGGTTATTAGAATTATATACTATTAAACCTAATATAATTTGGCTAAGTGTGATAAACGGTGACGTCAGGAAAACATTCTATTCTTATTAATCAGATTCAAGAAAATCCTCCAAAAATCAAGTGATGGCATAAAGATATCAAAGCTGGAATTGACTGAAGAATGGAAAGCAAAAGTCTCGTTATGAGGAAAAAGAAACGTTAATGCTGAAAAGGTGATGCCAGGTAATGATTTACACTCAACAAACTATATATTGATTTATGTGTAAAGTTTTTGTTTATTTTTACTTAAAATGTATCTAATGGAGTACTACTGATATACACTGCTCATTCAAAATGAATGTGATTAAGCGATAAAGATCATCAGAAAAGCAAATGAAAAGTGCATAACATCTTATGGTACTAGGGTGGTGCAGTGCCACCCACCATCGCCAAGACCCAGGTTTGAATCCATCCTGGTTTAGTGCTGTGTAACCATGTCATTTTCAGGATGGATTCTGTACAGTGACCAGGAAGCTTGATGGGAATGAATTACGTTCAAAGCAGAATGTCACAGTTTTTAGCAGCCCAAAGATTTTGTCTTTTATTTTTAATATCTCTATTGATAGATCTACCATTCAACTCCTCTCCTTGTCATTTTTACATTTAAAAAAAAAGAGGAATTCAAAGAAGTGAGGTATCACTCGACATTGCCATCAGACCAGAATTTGTGCTTCATGCCAACAAACACATTCTTCAGCTGAACAAGTTCTCGAGAACGATGCGTCATAGACAGTAAGCTTGGCCTGCAGGTTGTTCGACATCCTGTAAATGGGCTTCTTTGGGGAGAACATTAACAGAACAGTAACATTTTAGAGACATTTCTGACATGGGACTGTGTAAATGTCCGTTTGTAATGTCAGACCCAGACCAAAGTCAAGTGACAAGGGAAGGTGTTTTTTTTTAATGGTACAAGATTAAAAGAAGAAAACCAAAAAATGCAATTAGTTTCACATTCACTTAACATTCGTTATCATTCATTGTACAAAAAAAATGTATTAAAAAATATTTGATTTTATCATGTTTTGTAAAATATATTACATTACATAACATAATGTATAGCCCAAAATTATTATTATTAATTATTATTCTATTTTAGTCTTATCCAACCTAAAGTAATGTAAAGTTTAAATTAACTTTAAACTCTTTTTCAACAACTCTTTAATCAGAATCACAAAAAATAAAGTCACGTGAGTATAAAAAACATCCATTCTTTACTTTCTTGCTAATAAATGGGGAAAAACATTATGTAATAATTCCAGATTTAGCCGACATAAGGTAAAGCGAGGGCGACACGCTTACAATCTTAACGTCAGATTATTAACAATAAAACCTGTTCAGTGATTGGAATATGAATGAGAAGAGCAGGAACTTTGTTTCTAGCCAATCAGAGTGCAGCTTTTATTAAGGCGTACAGAAAACTGAGTGATTTATTCTGTTTGATCAGATTGTTAATTCAATAACGACAGAACAACAGTGTTTATAATTAAAAATAGACGCATCAGACTTGAATATTTTCAACAACAATTTCCGATTCCACCTCACCTCGAAATCAGAACAGGTCCACATGGGGTCGGGATCGGACTCAAGTACCACAGTACTAACAGTAACCCCGGGTAAAAAACACTACCATAGTGAAATCAAGGTTAGATTTTTTTAGGGCTGACATTTTGTATCATTGTGTTGTATTAAGAAGTGTGAGTTTTTTGTTGATATGTTTTTTGGGTAAAGAGAAATATATTCTGTTTGTATGTATGAACTGTTCTGAAAAAAAAAAAAAAAGTCTGGAATAAGCCCGTTGTGAGAGTGAACGCTAGCAGATGAGGCAGAAAATTGCATTTTGACTTATTTGACTCAATTACATTTTCTCATTTGCTTGTGAATGAAGCTCTTTGTTTTGTCCTGATTAGGTCAGAGGGCTGTTACTGATTTCCAAACGTGTGCATTTTGGGTCTTTTGGTATTCCCAAAATAATCCTTTAGCGCTAGATCATTGCATGAAGTGCTTTGCAGGGGGAAAAAAAAAGTATGTCATGAGAGTACGCTCTGCTAAAATGTGTTTAGTGTTTTAAATCAATGGCTTCAGCGAAGAGCGACTTAAGGCTTAGTTAGTAAGGAAACCTGTGCCAGTTCTCAATAACGATGTGTAAGCAATCGTGAAATAGTGTAATCTGTGCTCTCTGGGACCTTGGGTTGGAGGTTTTAAGTTGGCCTAGATCTGTCATACATTTTCCATGGCTGAGTTGCACTGTCAATCAGTTTGGGTCGTAGTTTGTTTTCCTCTCCTTTTAGTTCTTCCCCTAGAGCGCTCATAGTCTTATTTCATTCTCTGCACGCATGCCACCATTTATAACAGACAATTGAGTGTTTGCTTATGGTTTCTTCAGGTGAAGACCAGTTTGTTTAGCACAATTCATTGGTTATTTTGAGCTCCGGTCACATATTTAATCTGATTATAATGCTCTGTCAACACATGTACTTAATAATCCAATTATAGTCTGATTTATGCTGTTATTTATGCAGGTTTATTCATTATTCAAGTGGTCATGTATAGAGCAGACTGTGATCTAGAAATCAGTGTAAGAAATCCCATAATGAGTGCTGGATTTTAGCAGTGATCACCATGTATTCCCAGTACTACAATCTCTGTAAGGTTTCAAAGCACAAGAGAGTTACACGGTTGCCAGATGCGCTTGATCTAAGAGACCTGGATGTTCTTTTTACTTGTGGGAGCTGGCAACCTTCGGAATTTTATGAACTTAAAAACAAATTAAAAACTCCCGCTGAACAGCTAACCAACACTTTCTGGAGACTCTGAAATGGCGTGTATTTTTTTTATGTGTTGACTAAGTTTTAAAGTTTATGTCGCTTATTTCGCTGAGATAATTGACTGGGTGCAAAATAGTATTTGATCGTTGCCTTAGTCATTGAAACCCGGAGCGTTCCCATTATCTCATTACTCAGGTGCATGTAAAAACATTCACTGGATTACTGACAAAATCGGATTATTTGCAGTTATCAGATTATGGAGTGCACGTAAAAGCACTCGTTGTTTAACCTGTTCAGGCACGTCAGGTTTTAAGAGCGCAAATTAAGGCTTCCTCTCCTCCCACACCAGTTTGTTATCGTATAAAGGGCATCGATTCCCAGAATGCATGCCTTGTTTCTCTGATACGGTCTTTTCCAAATGGTTTTCCCACTTCATATTCCTAATTCCTTTAACAGCCAGTCAGATTAGTTTCTGTCCTTCAATTTAGTTGTGAAGTATCTTGCATTTTACAGCATCGTTTTATCTTGAAATGACCCGACTTGACAGGAGTTGGTTTGATAAATGGCATTGCTAGTGGTCGTCAAAACCTGAGCCAAAAATAAATACTGACAGAACATGTTAATATATAAAAAACACCCCAGTAAAATTCAGGGCATCAGACTTTTACAGAGTATATCACAGTACATTAGGTTTAATACAATTTTATTGTCTGGCATTTTCCATATATCAGTTCATCGCGACTTTTTTTCCACTCTGCGTGAGTTCCATAGCGACAAATGTTTTGCATTTTATCTTACTTCCAGTACATGGAACCTCTTCAGTCACTTGCTGCACATACTAGAGGCTTAACAGATACTGTCTTAAACCCCCCAAAGGAATTGAATGTGAAGAAAGAAAATCATTTGCAGAAGTAATACTAAAAAAATTGTTTCCAAACTGACACAGACATGCCCCTTCTTTTCCTCCTTCCTTTGCCTGCCCGTTTGTGCCATCCATACAGATGTAGAAATGAGGCCAAAAATACTCTATTTGTAGTGAATCGTTAAGTGAACTGCCAAATCAAATTGGACACTGGTATGATTAAAGTACTTGACTGGTGACCAGAAGGTCCTTGAACAAGGCCCTCGGGAATCAAGTTGCTTTAGATTGTGCCTCGCCAGGTCTTATCAGTAAGTCGCTCTGAAGAAGTGTGTTTGTTTAATGCCTAACGGAAATGCACTGTCTGAATAAATCAATTCCACATCGTCAGCTTCACCTGAACTAAATCACCCCTACTTTTCTGCAGACAAACCTGACAAACCAAAGCTCACAAAATCACGGAAATCATCTTTACAGGATGGATGTGTGTCTAAAATTTGGTTTAAAAAATGTAAACGGATCCCAAGAGCTTCCCAAATCAAACAACAATATACCAAACCCAGTGTGAAAATAGTACTGGCCGCACTGGTCGTGTAGTCATTTGTCATATAGAGTGCTGTGCAAAAGTCTTAAGCCACCACTAGGTTTGTTGTTTTAGCAATGCAATAATGACCAGTTATACTTTATACTTAGGTCCTTGTGTTTTTTTCATAAAGATACGCCCAGAAACGGAATTAGAAAAAAAAATCACGCTTGCTTCTGCAGGCCGAACTTTTTACTAAAAAAGTCGTTAAGAGGCTTTAAAAAATGCTCCTTGTCTAATCGTTATTAAAATCTAAAACAGTTTTATCATTTAATCCCCGCATGTTCGCGCACGCTCAAACCCACGCGTTAAAAACGCACTCCGTGTGGATTTACTTCTGCCACACGTCATATAAAAGTACAAGTCATCGTCATCGGTCATTGTCACTCCATTAAAAGTAATAAAACTCAACTGGTGTGTTCGAGTACCAGATAGAGAGGGAGAAGAAGGTCAGCCTGGTTTGTGTGCGCCTTTGCCGAGTGAGGATCGCTGGCGGAAATGACTTATTGAGCTCTCCGTGCTGTATCTCCTTTAGCCAGCTCTCCTAAACGTCTCACGCTGAATGAGAAACATATGCAGCATGACTGGCTCGCTGCCATGTACACACAAGCATGCTCACATTCGTACACACACACACAAAAGGGAGATCGAATTAAAGCAGATGACCAGAGGGGGTTATAACTAACACTCCCAAAAGAGATAAAACAATGACGTGTATGTGCGAGGTGTCGGAGCTCAGATTGGAAGGTCCTGGAGCTCGGATCCGTCAAGCACAAATGAAGCCACACCGAGGATACGCTGTTATGCTCTGCAGTGATGCTTTATACAGAATGAGCTCATCTCAAAGGTTTACTCAATCCATTATGGGCCATCAAACACGTCAATCCGAACTGATTTAGTCTTCTGCTCAGAGCGAGTTCCTTACAGCGCCAAATGTACAGGGCCAGATTCATGAAAAGTTTCTTAGGAGAAAAAAACTTGTGACAGTTCAAAGACAAATACAAAGACAAATCCTAACAAGGTCATAAGAATGTTATTGAATCTTGAAAGAAATGAAATATTATCTTTAAAACATTTCATGATTTTCTTAAGATTTTACTAAGAATCATTTTATGTAGGCATTTTACAGCTTACAGTGTCACATTTTGAATTCTTATATAGTTTAATCCACTCAGAAAAACTTTATACCAAGCGTTCAAAAAAAAACGAAAAACCTCACAACTTTGCCGTATCGTTCCATTATGTAGAAAGCGTTTGTATTTTAAGTATTAAACGTTTAAACTAAAAAAATGTACTTCTTATTTACAACGACTAAACTGTTTAAAGTCATTAAGACATTTAGATGCTTATCATATTAACTCTTACAGTCTTAAAAAAGTACGTAACGTTTTCAAGAATACTACTTGTTCCTAGGATAGTTCGAAGTAACCTTCTTACGAAGTTTGTAACATTCTTAGGAAGTTTTTAAAAATTCAAAAGAATTAATTACCAATAGCTTTCTTAAGAGCAAAAAGGTGCGAAGGTCTTCAAGACGAACCCTGAAATGTTCATAAGAAATGACTGGGAATGGAATTCTTGGAATAATTAAATTACAAAAATGGTTTGAATTTGTAAATAGCATTAATTATGTATTTTTTGCAAACACTTAAGGTATTGGTGGAAGTAGAGAAAAAAACAGGAAATACTCTTATAGGAGAATACAATAATAGTGAGGTGATGGCAGAAATCAAAAGACAAATGTGAGGCTAACGTAAGCTTTTTTAAAATATTTATGAACGCAACGACGTAAAAATAACAAGTTATTTGAAGAGTAAAGATGTTTTGTCACTTTTTTCTGAAGAATAAAGTTAAGAAAATAACTGAATCTAATCTCTAATCCAGTAGATTGTTATACCACGAGATCCTTACACTCCCCCTGACCGCGTATTCTTTTGCCAGGGGACGAGTATTTGCACACAGCCGCAGGCACATGCGCTAACCTCTTGTGCCACCCGTGTCAGAAGCTCAATCTAGTGTCTTTGTGCCGTGCCAGCATGCCGAGCTGTCAGCACACACTTACTGCTTTATCTCAAAAACAAATCTGACAGGACCGTCATTTCCACCCCTAATATGGACCCATATGTGAGGTTGCTGATTAAGATGGATCGAGCTGGAATGGTGCTTCTTTCAGCAGAGTAGAAACAGTTCATGCCCAGGTCAGATCATGCCTTTACCTGCTGTTTTGTAACCCGTTGTTACCTTTTTCCCAGTGCCAGGTACTGCCTGGAATTCCAGAACATGACACAGCACTGAGAAGGCGAGCATTAAGGTGATAAAGCAGTGGCTGATTTAAGCAGCAGTGCAATCCTTTGGCATAACCGGCTTTGTTAACGCTTGAGAGCAAACATTGCGTAGAGCGCTAGGCTAGTGCAGCTGTTTAATATGACAGCCCAACAGCACAGGGATATGGGTACGAGTCCCGGTAGTCCATTGAAACATGTTTGACTGTGTCTGAGGGAGGGGAGACCAACCAGTAAATGGTGATCTGCTATGAATCGTGTGTGCATTCCTGCATCCCCAGACTTGTGTGTGTATGTGTGGGTTCCTACAGGAACCAAGAGTTAATGATGGTTGCTTTATAGGTATGTCTTAAATCATTATTTAGAGCTGACATTGAGATCAGCTGAGCTGATATTAATCTCCACACTTGGTGTGCTTCATCTTTCGTCCTCCGATCATACTCTGAAGTAACAGTTCAGTATTTGTTTAATCAGAACAGCAGCAGAAATTATCCAGGACTTGGCTTAACTGAGTGTTGCGTTGCGTTGTGACGTCGTGATTAGCTTTTCTTCCGATGGCTCTGATGAGATTGCGTTTGTACAAGCAGTGTTATAGCGCCCGACACAAATATTTTCCCTTGAACCAATCTTGTGGGGTTTGCAGTATTAGCTCTACCTAAATGGCCTCCAAACTTTCTTCTGTACAAGGATTAAAGTCTTGTTGATTTGTGCCACACAGCTGATCTGCTCCAATAGAAGATCTTTACCTTTGTGATCTTTAGATCACATTTTGGACGTGTTCATACCCCTGGAGATCCTGTCAGTAGCTGACGTTTGGTAGTCATTTTATTACATTCTTGTTTTTTAGAACATGTCTGTTGTTACCACCTTAAATATGAAACTATGCTGCTGGTTTAAGTTTAAAATCTTAAGCATGTCAATTGTCAGCACGTCCACGACCTTATCCCTACACATGGCACTGCTCCAGACTGTCTGTGAGACCCAGTGACGTTTTATATTCCTTCTTGCTTTTAAAGCCGTGTTGGCACTGCTGCGGCCTTGCATCATATAAAATGGTGGGAGTTTTCTCTCTTAAAGCATCATGGCAGTGTGATACACTGACACTTGAATTTGGATTAAGATTAAGACCATTATAACTCGAATGATTACTATTGATATGATTACTATTGTTGTTGTTGTTGTTGTTGAGTCGTAATGTTCCTATTGCCCGAGTTCACCACCTCCTGCTATCCCGTAAACGGCATCCTCTCATTTGCAGAACTTCAAAACCACAAACATCAATAAACCAAGTGACAGTTTACAACCCAACCTGGTTTCAAAATCACCTAACGCATAGAATGGCAACATGTCACGATTTCAAAACACCAAGGCGGTTGTCCTAGGTGGTGTTGCATAAAAAAAATCAGTTGTCAGGTAATGGCCCTTTGCACGTCGCCTTTCTCACCAGTCTGTTTGGGTTCTTATATTTCGAACACTGGACTTGTTATCGTGCCAGACTGTTGTGTTGTGTTTTTGAAGTTGCGTTGGGTGCGTTTTAGTTTTTGACTTGTATGGGTCTTTTAATCCGTAAGTGAGTCTTAAGAAGAAAACATAAATGGAAATGGTGAGACACAATAACATAACATAAGTCAGTCTGCATACAACATGTTCTGCAAATGTACATGGTGCAACCAAAGTCAAATATTCAATTAATCCAAGTGAGGGTCCAAACATCTGAGATCATTATAGAAAGTGCTTCTAACTGGGGGTGGGTTTTTTTCAAATTTAGTGAAATGAAATGAAATTTTCTTTGCTACTCATACGATGCTTATACGAGTAAAAAAGTTTAATCTTCAAGGGCTGTATATTACAGAATTTATTAGTATTTGGTGCCTTCCTGAAGTTTGCATAAAATCTGATGATCCATGTTATTCAGCATGATTTAGGTGTTCTCCAGTAGGGTTTAGGTCAAGGGGAACATAAGATATACATTCATAAACAAATACAAACAATACATTTGAAGATTTGATTGTTCACTCAAGTTTTAATGCTAATTATATAATTTGTATAGAAATATGTGGTGTTCAATTTAAGGAAAATACAACATAGGATTGTTTTTTCTAGACCTCTCAGACTTTTTGACCCCAAGTTGTATGAAGGACGGGTGAAAGAGTGTTCGTCTAGTTATGGAATATGCAATATAAATTTCAACAAAGCCAGCACAGATTATTATTATTAATTATGAATTACTGTTATGTGTAAATAATGTCTTCAAATTACCTTTACCTGCCTTGATTTTCTTTTAACTCACCTGTTTTTAGACAGTCCCAGAAATAAATGTATTTATACTAAGCTTTGGTCAAAGTCCATTGTTGTTAAGATTTAAGAAGACTTTAAATTAGAATGTTTGCTTTTGTAAACAGCATTTACTTAAGTAGAAGCACTACTAAAAATAAAAGAAATACCGAAATAAAGGAAGTATGGCAACATTTCTTAAAAATACTTTTCTAACTCATTTTTCAAACCTATTTTATTGAGGATAAGAGGTACAGATTTAGGAAACAAATTCTACGTAATGGTTTGTACTGCATTTTTTTATCCAGTTTGTATTACAAATCGTACCAATGACATAATAATCTTTATCCAACCACAGCAAGAACAGAATTCAAACATTTTTAGACATCAGGAACCACAATATACAAAATACTTTGGTTGTTTTTTAGTACATGGGGCAAAATCTCTCACAACGAGGCATGGTAACTTTGGATGAAGGACAGATGAACAACTGCTTGTCTTGTTGTGGAATATTCAAGATAAATTGTAACAAAGCCAGAACATTATTATTATTATTATTATTATTATTATTATTATTATTATTTACTATGTACATACATGTAGTTCAGACCTATGTGGAGGAGTTATGTTCTATAACTTTTAGTGTGGTTATAGCAACCATAAATTTGTAGCCATTTTTTAAAGCAGCTGTTAAAATGATTTTTTTAATTTATTCTGAATTTGGGTGTTTTTTTTGGGTTTTTTTACCTAAACATCTGCCTGTCTGTGCTACAGAGTCACTTTTCTATAGAAGCTTTTAACATTGTGTGCACTTAAACTGTAGGCTTCTCTTCTACTTAGTGGTGTTTAATCTGTGATCCCTGTTCTTACCTGCCATCTCTCACCTTTTAATTAAACTGAAAAAGCATTACCCATTGAAATGGTATTTAGCTTGTACGTTTTGACAGCATAATAACAGGACGCCGGGTCTTCTGCTGACATAAGCACGTCGCAGGTTGCAGTATAACTGCTGTGATATAATGTTATTTAGCAGGCTGTTTAAAGCTCAGTGATCTACAGTCGAGTCGTTTCTCTTTAACCTCCATATTAATGTCGGTTTGCGTCACAGGCGTTGTGTAGGGGTTACTTTTTACCTTGGACTAACATGGTAGGTTTTTTTTCTTCAAAATGAAATATCCCCAATAAAATATCCCCACTGCTCACAAAATGTATCCCCTAATTAAGGGTGATTTGATACAGTGGAACCAAGGAGGCGTTTTGATTCCAACAACTCCTACTTAGTCTTTTTCTTTTCAATGAGTTTTTAGTACTTAGTACAACTTCTTTTTACACTTGAGCAATAGCAGCATCTGGTAGCTTCATCAAGATCCCAAGTTGACCCAAGCTTGATCAGGAAAGGTATTGATCAGGCTTGATTAGGTAAGGGTAGCGGCCACTTTTTAAGAAGGGGACAGGGTGAAAAGTCTAAGATCTGCTAAAGTTCACAAAGACTGAAATGAACAACAGTGGGAAAAATGATAACTGAGAATCCAAAAAATCTAATGACGACCTAAGATAGATTTGCATAATACTGTATACATCTAGTTTAAAGACAACTGGAAAATCAGGAAGAGTTGGAAGATTCACCAGATGGACCTCACTCTAGTATGTAAGACCTGGGACTGGAGGGAGTTTGGCCTTAGATTAGGGGCTGGGCCATAAGCCAGGAAAATGTTCTAGGAGTTCTCAGGAGTGTTTAGATTACCTGTGGGGATGCGTATGTTGATGTCTGCTAAAGTAGACATGTTGCTTCCCCATGTGAAGCACCCGTTGCTCACCTAATAAAAAAACAACAAACAAGACATTGGGAGTGGGGTATATGGACTTAAATTTATTCACTTTATAGTATTCAGGTTATGCATTTTTTGCTTTGAATTTGCTTTAAAGCACAGGGTACAAATGTAACGGGACTGTTGTGGCCTAGTGGTTAAGTTACTGGACTCTGGACCAGAAGGTCCAGGATTCAAATCCCACCTCTGCCAAGCTACAGTTGGGTCCCTGAGCAAGGCCCTTAACCCACAATTGCTTGGATTGTAAGACTGTA
>JAUZSV010020843.1:0-15756 GCA_034780495.1 Parotocinclus cesarpintoi | reverse complement strand
TACATAGCACGTCCCGTCTTGTAACATAGGGCATGTTCGTTTAATCGGACCAGCCCGTTATTAGGACCAAAACGATCGCGCCCCGATTAACCTGATTCGACTGTAAAAATAAGTTCAGTACACATTTAGGATTCTCCCAAATCCAAAGCAGCGAGGCACGGAATAAAGCAACGTGGTAATGCATGAGTAACACATTTATATTGTTCAGTTTAAATGCAACAGACATTTTACTTCCCGCACGTATCTTATCTAAAGCACTCCTGACTTTAACAGCCGTCGTTTAGCGATGCACTCGTGACCCGGCCGAAAAAACAAAAACAACAACAAAAAAAAAAAACAGGTACAGGTTTACGTACTGAAATGCCTTGAAAGGTTTCAGGCGAAAACAAACGAAACCGTTTCCTCCGTTCCGAAAGTGTGCACGTCAGCAGCCCGATGTACGTAAAGTGCCTCAGAGAAAGGCGATATCAAATCATCCCCCCTTACCTTCACACGATAAAAAAAAAAAAAAAGAAAGACCAAAACCGGGCGCCGCGGCTCGGCCTCGTTACCCGAATCGGTTACCGAAAAAGAAGCGAGCGAACGAGGCTGCATCTCCTGATCGTCCCAAAGCTACGAGATGTTAAAGTCAGGAGGAGCTGCATTATGTACAGATCAGGCAGGAACGTAACCAACGTACAGAACATCCATGCTAAAGAGCCTTCAAACGAACAGTCTCAACGTCTGGCAGGAGCAGGAGCAGGGGCTCGGGACGAACACCGACCCCAGATATTCCGAACAAAAGCAGGTGATCGTGTTGAACGTTTAATAAAGGATAAGCGAGGGGACGTGACTCCTCGTCGTCGTCTTCTTTTTTTTGTTTGTTTGTTTTTTTTTCCTCTGAGAGCGGATCAACCAAAACACTCATACAAAACACGGACGTAGACGCATCTCTTCATTAGTCCTGATTCCTATAACGCATAGGGTCGAGGGTTTAAAAATTAAGCTTTAAAATAAGAATATATTTCAGGTATTAAATAATTTCATATAAAAAGCTAAAAGTGCCCTCCCCTCCCCGCGAAATTCCGAACGCGTCCTTCGCTGTACATGTGGTGTTCCCCCGTTTTCCTCGCACACGAGGCCATGCAGTACCTGTCTATATTCATGGGCGGAGTTTCTTATTTTTTTGGAAGTGTTTTTTTTTTTTTTTTTTTTTTTTTTTTTTTTTTTTTTTTTTCTTTTTTTTTTAAATTGATTGATTGATGTTTTTTTAAGATAAACGTTTACGTCGTTGCAAAGCGGCACAAACACGCGGAGAAGCTTATATACTGTACTGGATTTGGCTTGCTTTTTCATAGTGTGGCGATAAACTCGGGTTAAAATGAGGGGATCGTATTGTTGACGTGCTCGGACCTTCAATTACCACTCGCCGGTCAGTTTGGTGTTTTGGTCCCGTTTGGGCGGGGCAGGCGGCGGGCCCCGCCGCAGCGTTGCATAGCCTGAAATGTTGGCGCTCGAGTAGCCTCCCTTTTTCTGCTGACCCAGCAGCAGCTCTGGGGGAGGTGGCGGCAGTGCCATGTCGTCCATAGTGGCCACCGGTTCCAGCTTGGCTGAGATACGGGACGACGGCAGGGAGCCGTGCCTAGACATGGACTTTCTCTTTAAAGTTCTGTTAAGGTCCTCGAGGAAGTTGGGCTGAACCGAGAGGTTGCCCTTGGGCGAGGTGGGTGGGAGCTGAGAGTTAAAGGGGGTCAAGGGGACTTGCTGCAGCGGGGGCGAGAGCGCCAAAGGCTCGGGCGTCCCGCTGCTGCGGCGCTGCATAGTCGGAGGAGGGGTTTTCCTCAGGGAGCTCTGCTTCCACGCCGAGGAGCTGGAGGACAGCTGAGGCTGGGGGTTCACCACGGCCACTTTGGGAGCTTGGCTGTTCATCTCCATCGACGGCGGAGGAGGGGGCAGGAGCTCGGAGTCTGGCGGAGGTGGGGGGAAATCGCACTCTGGAGGAGGAGACGGAAAGTCCACGTTGCTGGATTTCCCCTGTAGGGCCAGTGGCAGGTTTGCCAAGTTGATTTTGCCTGGTTTTGTCGAAGCCCGGAAGCCGGCAGGGGATTCCTTGGACGGCGAGCCTGATGTAGAAGAGGGAGTCGAGAACGAGCTGGCGGAAGGCTGGCTGGGCTGGGCGAACATGCTCACCAGGTCCTCCACTTTTTTCAGTTCCTGGTATTCGACGGACGTGTTGGACTTGATGCTCGAGTTTCTCTGCGGAGTCGGCGGAGGCCTCTTCACCGTCGACCCAGTTGAAAGATTGGACGAGGTGGAGGGGGATTTCTTCATTGGAGACCCTCCCTGGGAAGAAGGGGGACTTGTAGAAAGTAGGGGTGGTGGTGGAGGGAAGTCGAGGCTACTCTCGGGTGGAGGAGGAGGGAACTCTGGCGACAGGGGCTGTACTTGGCTTGCTCCTGGCTGCCACTTGGGCTTGGTTTTGACCACTGGAGGAGAAACGGGGCTTTTGGATGCATCTGCCGCCGCTCCTGTAAATTGGTTTGCGAGCTGTTTGACCAGGGATGGTGTGGGTGAGGTGGCGGTAGATAAAGGTGGTGCCTTCGAGGAGAAGCTGTGCTGTTTAGGCAAGGTGGGAGGAGGCTGGTTGGGGCTCTGGCTACCGGAAAAGCTCTGCTGCTTCCTCATTGAGCCGGACGGGGTTGGGGATAACGGGGAGACTGGAGAGATCGAGTGTCCAGACGGTTTGGGGGCTGTCTGTGGTGGGAATCCTCCGGTAAAGGTTTTGGGTGGTGCAAGCTGAAGCGTGGGAGAGAAACATTCCGGTGGTGGAGGAGGAGGAGGAGGAGGCGGTTCCTCATCTTGGTTGAGAGGAGAAAAGTCGTAGTTCATGTGCGGAAACTTCTGAGCCAGGAACTGCTGGAGGCCGTTGGAGCTCAGGGGTGGAGGGTGCTTCAGCTGCTCTGGGGGAGGAGGAGGAGGCAGAACGCCGTTGCTCTGCACGTGATCCATGGTTGGAGGCGGTAGGTGGTCATCCTCGGGAGGTGGAGGTGGGATAAACTCTGGCTGAGGGCTCGGAGGGCCTAATTTGAGCACCGCCATGGCCGATCCGGGCACAGGCATTGACTGGGGGGGTGGTGGCGGCGGCGCTGGAGGTGGGTTGCTGGAAGCCGCTGCTATGTGGTTCAGGACCGGTTTCGCACACTGCGGCGGAGGTGCCGGCGCTCCCGACTGTTGCATCGCTGCCACCAGGGGGGTCTGCCTGTAGTGATTGGGAGCCTGGGAGATGTTGTGGAGCCGGGCGATGGTGCTGTACTTGGTGAACTTCGTAGGGGCCGACTGGTGGGTTGCATTCGGCAAGGGGGGCGGGGGAGGAGGGGATGGCGGAGAAGGAGAGGACTGGGGTGATGTGCCGGGGTAGCTTGCGTGGGGTAAAACGGATTGAGGCATTTGGGGAAGATGGGGAAGTTGGAGAGGGTAGGAAGCCCTCGTTGGCTGAGTGGGTGGAGGCGGATCCATTCTCATCTGAGGAAAAAAGGAAAACGGAGTCAGATTAAAGATCAGGGACGTTTCCTGGGATTCAAAATGAAGCGAGAGAAAGAGGAGACGTGAGCGGGATTGCACGGCACGAAGGAGGGTAAGAGATGAGGGCAGATCTGCACACGTTATCACAGCACAAGCCCGCATTAGCCCTACGCACTAGGGCGTCGAGGGAATCCGTTGGCACAAGCGACTAGGGTTGGGTATCGAAATTCAAAGCTCAAAGAAGCGCACAGTTATTAAAAAAAACAAAACAAAATAAACAAAAGATATTTCGATTCCACTTATCGGTCCCTACTAACGCACTTTTTACATTTTTTTGATTTTTAAACACAGCCACAGACGAAGTGAAAAAGTCTGACTGTATTAAGGAGTCTGAAGGCGCTTCAAAAAGCGCTCAAAAGTTTGTGTCCACAGAGAAAACAAAAAGGTTAAATGTAATGTGTGGGGAAGTCGATCTGTCATAAAGAGCACGTTTAAAGGGCGGGCAATACAACGATGTTTTATTATATCGTGCATGTTTCAGTACAAACAGGGTTCTGTTTAGTATAGGAACATATCCAAATAATCGTTTCGATTATTATAATCTGTGAAAACTCCTCGATTTGTGAACTCAACTTAACGATGATTCTGTTAGAACGGATCCCCATCGTGAGTCGGGGACGATCTTGAATCATTTTGATGTTAATAACACTTTTACGCTTGTTTCTTGCTTTAAACCTATAAGGAAAAAGCTTAACGTGACTGATTGTGTGACTTCGGGACACCGGATTTCTCTCAGTTCCCTGCAACTCGTGCCCAGGAACCAAGGATGGGCCTAACAGATCACCTGGTAAGGTCTCTGTGGTTCGAACCCTGAGCCTCACAACTCTGGTAACTCGAGTTCTTGGAAACGGCGACACGGGGCCTGGCAATATTGAGAGGAATGCCTCGCCAATCAGATATTGGCGAGGTCTTGGTGCCCTGTACCCTCTAAACAGAGAGATGTGACTTTCCAACATCTTAGCGCCTTGCCTCCTAAAGAAGTAAGGGTGGGCCTTGTGACATGGTCATGGGTGAGGTTTTAGGGGCTTTCCCCCCTGGCAATATAGAGGGGAAGGCCTCGCAACTTAGATAGTGGCTAGTCTTGATGTCCTGCAACCATCGGGGTTCCATGGGTCACACCTTGGACCTGGGTTTGCCTCACAATGGGTGCTTGTGCTACCTCAAATATGATTCGATTGTGATTAGAAATAATGGTCGAACCTGAGATCCAAAAGGAGACGAATCATTTAACGTTAAGCTTTTTTCCTTCCCTGTAAACACAGAGCACTTAAGGGGAATCGAAACCCATTTTAAAAAGCAAACGATACCCAACCCTGCAAGCTCCTAACGCCAAGGTCTCACACCAACCCAAACCGCACTGCACTCCTCAAAACACACAGCTCTATTCAGCTAAACCGAGGGGGTTAGTGGCCGCTGCGTTACGTCCGGGACAGGACCTCCAGTTACGAGCTGTTACGGCATGATGGTTCTCACACCCCTAACCTCAGTCCCCACCGGTGCACAGGGGTAAGTCCTTGCGAGACTTGACTTTCGCACCCTAAGAGAGGAGAGAAGATAAAGATGAGCACAGTTCCTCAGAGTGAACCGGCCTGTCTGCAGGACGTCCCAAAATCCGGTCTCTCGGAGATCACGGTGCAGCTGGACCTTCCCATACTGCCAGTCGTGTAGGGATTAGGAACGGGGTGCAAGCCTTCGGGGCTCGAACCCGTTCCTGCTGATGTGTTTCACGCCCGACCGGGCCCTCCCTCAGACATATCCAATAATTACCAATGTACTATAAGACCATTCCAGAGGTCCAACACAACAAGAAGAAAAACTATTTGAGAAGCTGTAAGGGGATTAGATGGGGATTAGATAGACTGACGACGGGTAGAGCATTAGATGAAAAGATGGAGGCAGGATAGTGGAGGCTTGGGGCACCTTGGCATCCTCTGACTGGTTGCCTCTCTTCCAGGCTTCGGAGAAGATGGAGCTGACCACGCTCTGAGAACGCACGTGACCCGTGGATGTGGTCTCGGACACGCCGCTGTCTGAGTGGTTGGACTGGGACTCTGAGGGAAGAGAGTGAGAATAAGGTTAAACACCTTTAGGCTGAGATGGGGCGGCATGTGACACCCTTAGTCTTAACCCTTTAACTGGGTCTAAGAGAGCTGAATATGCAGGCTTAAAGTCTAATATCGTGAGATTGTTCACACAAGGCCCAAAGGACACGCGTTTGAGAACGGAACTAAAGCTCGAGTGCCACAGACCCAGACTAGGTTACACCCCAGTGGGCACCCCAACTTCTTACTTAGAAACAAAAACAAAAAGGCAAAAGATAAAAGATAAACGCCATCCTAATCGTCCAGGAACACACATGGGACCAGCCTCACGTTCTGATGTTAGTGGCTCACGCCCTGGGCCTTGCAACTCGTGCCCAGGAACCAAGGGTGGGCCTCACAGATCACCTGGCAAGGTCTCTGTGCTTCGAACCCTGAGCCTCACAAACTCTGGTAACTCAAGTTCTTGGAAACAGCAACACGTGGCCTGATGACAAAACGATGGGCGTTGCAACCGTCGGGGTTCCATGGGTCACACCTTGGACCTTGGTTTGCCTCACAATGGGTGCTTGGGCTGCCTCGAATAATGAGATAGGGCCTCATATACCAGATCAGGGCAGGTTCTACCTCACCAGGAGCTCCCGAGTTATGGAGGCTGAATCATTTATGACATGTTCACTGCTATTTTAACTACAAATGAAACGGTTCAACCGTATAGCCGAGCTTCAAGGGGTCTCAGGATCACCTGGCAGGCTGGACGAGCTGGAGCCAGACTTCATGCTGGAGCTAGAGAGGGACGACCAGTCATGAGCGGCTTCGGTGCGCTTAGTGGCCTCCTGGTAGTTGACGTAGAGCTGCTTGCCATACTGCACAGAAACAAAACGCTCATCAAGCCTGAACGGAGAAATCCGGCCGATCCCAAAACCAGACACGAGCCGAACGATACCTTGGCAATGCGGATACCGTTGACCCACTGGTGCAGAGTTCTGATGTCTTCACAGCACAGGTACTTAATGTATTGAGACTTCTTCTGGATCTGAGGGTGCTGAGAGAGAAAAAAAATAATAATAATGCTGTCCGTTTGTCACAGAAAGCCGGTTCCGAGCCAATATCTTTCATTCTTCTAAATTCCTCTAGGGGGCAGTTCATACCAATACTGAATGCCAGCGTTTAATAGTAAGATTGATCTGAAAACTAAATGAAACAGCCAAAAAGCATTCACTATTACAATCGTTGACGTCCATGAAGACACTACATGGTCAAAAGTATTGAGACACCTCCACACTGGACCTACAGGAGCTTTTTTAAGCCATGGGCATTACACTCTAAGTGTTTGCGAGGTCAATCTCCCTTGTAGTTCATCCCAAAAGTGTTGGATGCGGCCCAGCCTGTCATAATCGATGATTAAGAGGTCTGTCCCAATACTTTTGTCTATAAGGCATACCAGGAGATTTTACATAAGAACTAAACGATGTGCGGCTGCTTTGATTAATGTTTTTTTTTCCCCCGTACCTTAAGGACCATGCAGTAGTCGGTAGGAGCCTTGTACTTGCTGCGGTAGTCTCGACCCAGATAGATGTTCACGTGATCCAGCTGTAGGAAGCACACCAGATCTCTGGAGGTCTGTCATTAACCAGGGAAATACGGATACGTTAAAACCACGAAACACGGCGTAAATCACATCTATATCGTCTTACAATACAGAAACACGCCGATTGTTTTAGAGATTCAGAGGCTAACACACACAGGCTGAACTCCGATAACCAATCAGGGTCAGGCTAGCAGTGGCACGGCACACGGGCAGCATTAGTTTATCCTACAGCCACGTATTTATGGTTATCTGCTTTGGCACAAGCGGCACCTACAGAGATATATGGTGCAGTCTTAAAAATGTCCAGAAACGTTAACGGGCAAATCTCGTCTCAAACTAACATCCTTATCAGTACAAACCCCCAAGAGCATCACCCTCTCATCTCATTCCCATAATGCATCCTGGTTCCAGCACTTCTACACGTAAATGATGGGAAAGAAAACAGCACAAATCGGACCGGACCACCTTCTTACATTAGTTGTGCCCCATGGTAGGTCACAACGACCCAGTCGTCCGGCCGTTTCCACCTCTTGTTATAGTGATCAGGTCTTTACCCCTAAACCGCCATGTCTACTACGAGAACAGACTGTTCTCTCACAGGGCCGGAGTGGGCCCCCTTTTTCAGCCCGTGAGTTTCATACCCAAATCCAGCCCACTTTTTCCATGGGGGAGGAATTTGAATAAATGAAACAGCAGCTAGCTCTTACAATGCCTTTTTTATTGCGTATAAGTTCAAGTATATGTTGGTAAGTTAACGGAACACCCTTCACTTAAACATGTTAAATTTAAATTTAAATGAGCTTAAGATTTAAAAGGCAAAAAATGTGATAAAGATGAAAACATATTTACATTTGTACAGGATCAATAAGTTGAAATTAAAATATTAAAAAATTTAATTTACATTTTTTTCCCCAACAGAGAGGTGCTCTATTGTTAAGTTTCCGCTAAACTCTTACACTTCTAAATTATGTTTATTATTTTCAGCTTGAAACTGGGCCTTTGTGATTAATGGTGTGTATTGGGCTCTACAAAAATAAACTACACTAAGTCAACATAGAAAACGTTGCGCAATAGCTGACAATTCAAGATTATTTCCATATCTCTGTTTACCGGCTGCAGCTGGAGTCTGTACTCTGGAAAACAAGTTAATTAATTTTGCACATTTGACTTCTTCTTCCATCTTCTTTTTTTTTTCTATTTGGCCTTTTTGGCTCTTTTTACCCTCCATCACAGCCGACGGACGCTTCGTGCTATTCTGTTGCTATATTTAATTTTATCGCTCCAGAAAAGACCACTTGTGGGCACAACCAACTCAAACATTTGGGAGGGAGGAATTCCCTCAGATGGTAGAACCCATCTAATGATGAATAAAGAATGCATATGGAGTTAAATGGAGAATGAATGCAAGAAGATTAGATAAGTGACAGATAAGTCACAGCCGTCCAACCGGCCCAAACTCGAGATTGATATGAGCTGGCCCATCGGGAATCTTCCCGAATCTCCCAATTAGCCACTCCGGGCCTGATGGATGCCCTCAACCAACTCACAAATACAGTATCTGTTCCCCACATGCCTTGAGGTTCCTTTAGTGTTTAGAGAGCTTTGGTCATTTTCTTATTTTTCTTTCTTTTGGTCAAAACCAAAACAACCGAAAACAGGAGAAAATCAAAACAGGTTAAAAAAGACTCACACATCCTAGTTTCACAATGTTCTCACATCCAGGCAATAATTGGAAAAAAAGACAAAAGAAAGGCAAGAACCATGACTAAGATCAATAACATCAATAAAAATAACACCAGACAGTTCTTATCAAATACTATCCATACTGTCTAACCGCAACAATTCCAACAGCAGTAATAACACGTTTACAAATATATATAACATTTTGCATCAAAGTTTTGATTTTACTCTGTTAGCCTAGCGCTTAAGGTGTTGGACTGTGGACCAGAAGGTTCAGGGTTCGAACCCTACCTCGACCGAGCTACCACTTGTGGGTCCTTAAGCAAGATCCTTAACCCACAATTGCTTGGGTTGTAAGTCACTCTGATAGGGCGCCTGCCAAATGACATACATGTAAATGGAGTAACTAAAAGTTGGCAATTGAAACAAACATTCAGATGTAATCTCCCCGAAACAAAAGCCTTCACAAAGCGGCTAACAATAACACAAGCATTTACAAACGCTACACCATCTCAAAAGAAATAAAGGGTGCCAATTTTTACTGTTATGTGAAAGGCGTTGTAGCGCCCACAGCTACAACAGGGCTCAATGAGTTTAAACACCTCGTTAAAATTTCACTTTACAATACGTCCAATATTTGTTTCCAAGTTATTTTCACATGAACATTTTTTTAAGTATTATGTTTGCAATAAATACAAATTTGTTCTAGCATTAGGAAACCTGCTTTTTAATTTATGACTTAAATGTAACCTTTTTCATGACATTTTCATTTCAGTAGATGTGTGCTGCCATTTCATTTGATCGAAATCACAGATAAATAGTTCATTGGTGTGTGTTTTGTTGTCTGTCACTGTCCTGTCATTTTAAAATCCTAACATTATGCACATTTTCATTCGAAAAAACGGCAAATATTTAATAGTTCCTAATCGTATTGTAAAAAGGTAAAATGTTTAATTCATAATGATATTGATTTGAGGTTACATCACCCAGCCCTAGAACTTAACTTATCTGTCCATTTAAGCAACACTAGCCTTCTGGTCAAGAGGTTTGAAAGCACAAGCACACCTTTTGGGGCCTTGAGCAAGACCATCAACTCCAAATGGGTTGAACGATATCCGTTGTAGCTTATTTAGTTGAGGTCGGTTGCTAAAGGTTCTAAATGTAACTGTAAATGGAACCATTCTAGAGAGGATGGACTACCATGGCATGGCATAACACACTCGCGCATTTACTCACTTATCTCATCTAGGGGTAATTTAGAGGAGCTAATCCACTGGCACGTTTTTGGGAGGTGTGAGGAAACCAGAAGACCTGGAGAATGTGGAGATGGGGAGAACATGCCAAGCACCACACAGGCAATAACCAAAAGTGAGAATACAATTGTAATTTCCGGCATTGTGAAGTCCTGCAGCACCAGAATCTGCTTGTAAAAAGAATACACTTCTATATGTTACAACAAGGTAGCAACTACGGAAACACTGCTAAAAGGCAGAAGGAACAGGCGAGTGGAGATATTCTAAATCGGGCCTGGCGAACGGCGAGTTTAGGGTGATGGAACCTGGATTGAATTTCGGCATGACAGCATTCCCGAGCTCTGCCGTGACTGGAAGGAGCAGCAAAAGACAGGAGACACGAGAGACGGCGTCCTCCAAACAGATTCAGATCTCCCCGAGTGCTGAGGGAGGGGAGCAGGACGCCCCCTGCAGGACCCACGCACATGCGCCAGACAGACGGATGGACGGAGGGGAGGTGGACAGAAAAACAAAGGCAGAGCCCAAGAGTAATACAGCGTTGATCTACAGAAGGTGAAACCGAGAACGATTTACAGCACCGTCAGATCATTGTGAGTATTACGGACGCAGCCCGTGAAAAGATTTCTTACATTTTCTAAAGTATGAATCTACAAACTCGCAGGCAGTAGGTCCGGTAAAATGAATCCTAATCAGTGTTTGGAAGTCTCCCTTTCTGACCTCTGTGCTGACATTTGACCGTGTTCTGTCAACGGCTATACCAGGGGATTCCAGCATTCACCATGTTACACCTGATGTGTACCATATCTCGTCTGCTACCAACCACCAATAACCAAGTGTTTCAGGATCAATTGATTTAAGAAATGTTCTTGCTTTTGATTACACCTGCCTCTTATTTGATATTTTCCAGCTTTAATTATAAGAATAATAAGAAATTACAAGTTTACAATTTCCAGTGATTATAGGGCAGCTCTACAATATTATTGTGTAGATTTTTACATTGTCTGGCACTTTTAAGACCCCCTTTTCAGTCTCTGATTGCTTACTGTTAGTTGTTTGGTGGTACTGTTAATACATACAGTGCTTCTGTAGAAAAAATTAGAAACCATTCTGCTTTTTCAAAATCCAATAATCAATTCCTGAACAGACACTTCTGATTCTATTTAATGAGCTCCTGAGTAGGGTATCACCATAAAAGCTGTGACTGAAATATTAATTAAATATTAATGAAGTTATAATATTTAGTATTAGTTATTAGTTTGTTGATTATTTAGTTATTATTTGCATTAGGAATCAAGGCCTGAGAAAATTATTTTAAGCACATAAATGTTTGTCATTAATGCAGATAAATATTTTAAATTAAAATCTGTCAGTAATGCCATAAATTTGTCTCAGGTTCAAAGTTTAAACTCTTCAAGTATAGATTCAGTCTGTGCTTGACACATGGCTGGCTTAGTCTTAGTCTTAGTCCAGTACTAAACAGAGATGAATCCCAAATAATATTTCAATCTAGGGCAAGACTACTCTTGCTAATCTTTTGTGTTATGGACAGAAAAAAAATGTACACATTTTTTGTTTTTGTGTACGGAAACGGCTATTGAGCACAAGACCAGAGACGATCATAGTAGTCCTTGCTTGTAAAAAAACCCTTGAAAACAGCTAATAATAATAACATGCATGTACACTATACACACAATAATAATAATAATACCAAGAACATTTTGTTTTCAATAGTTATAAATTATGGTTGGATGACTGTTTACAGCACTTTAAAACTGCTAATGCCAATTGAAAACATTAAGAACATTTTTCTAAACGGCTTTTGTTCTTGATAAATCCTGAAAATTCAGTGTGTGCTAAACAAATCGGTCTGCCTTGTCCTTATACTTTTTAAACTCTTGTGTTTTAACACTTGTGTATTAACACTTCAATCAGTTCTCTTTTGTTGTGATTTTTGCTGGTTCAATCAAGTCGATTAATAACCCTATAACTGTAGAAAATAAGATTTCTAGCAATGGGTATATGTGCACTTGAGTAATCTCCAGATTTACATGACTCACTTTGCATTTCTACTTTGCACCTAGGTAATAATCTGACATGAATATGCAACATAAATTTCAAAACTGAATGTTAAATAATTAAATTGTTTGTTTTCCTGAGTTTATCCTGCTTTTCTGAGTCGCCACAAAGTGATCGGTGCCGTTTAGCGGGTACTGTTTTTAATATCAGGGTTGCCAGTTCACATGAAACAATCGCCCATCTGGTCGATACAAATTATCCCAAATGAAGCGACATTTTTACGAATAGGCGGACCTGACAACCCCACCTGGCAAGCCCAATGCCAAATTACATTCTATTAGTACTCCAATACTGAGCTAAATTCCAGCTCACGTGATCGGATTTCTTAATCTGATTTCAAGATCGAAGTTTGCTGTATTCATGATGACTTGAATAATCAGATAACTCAACAGATAACACAAATATAGTGATTATTACACTTTTTAATGTTCATCAAAATGCATTCTACTCCCAAAAATAACTGCATACACTTTACACCGTTTTAATAATCAGACACTAAAGGTTTATCCCTGCCATTTTGATGGTGTATACTGTTCCTAAGAACATCTAATATTTTGACTACTTTTAAAAGAAATAAACTGCTTCTAAAAAATAATTAAAGCTGCCGTTTGATCGTCTGAAATGCAATGACGGTGTTTTAAAGAGCAACAGAGATCACAGTGTGTGTCACTAAACCTTTTGCTAGTGTGTGTGTCATGCTCAAGTGACATGATGGCATTTCTGCTCTCCGTTACAGGGACAAAAGTGCCTCCTGGGCCAAAGCACTGAGGCCCCTGCGAAGGAAGGAGGGATGGACGACCAGGAAAAGGGAGAAGAACCCAGCGCAGATGTGGCGGAAAACAAGAAGAGCAAAGATCAGCGCAACAAAGCCGAGAAGAGCGAGAAGGAACATGAGGGAGGGAAGAAAGAGAAGGACAAGCGAGAGAGTAGAAGGTCAGGAGGATGGGCTCTGAGCGAGCGCCTGGCCATCAACGTGTCCGGGATGAGGTACGAGACTCAGCTGCGTACGCTGGCCCAGTTTCCCAACTCGCTGCTGGGAGACCCTCAGCGACGCCTGCGCTATTTCGACCCGCTACGAAACGAACTCTTCTTGGACCGCAACCGCTTCTGCTTCGACGCCATCCTGTACTTCTACCAGTCAGGAGGGCGCCTTCGACGGCCGGCCAATGTGCCCCTGGACATCTTCATGGACGAGCTGCGCTTCTACGAGCTGGGCGAAGACGTCATGGCTCGCTTCAAGGACGATGAGGGATTTCCCAAAGAGGAGGTCAGGCCGCTGCCACAGAACGAGCTCATGAGGAAGTTGTGGGTGCTGTTTGAGCACCCCGAGTCATCCAGTGGCGCTCGGATCATCGCTATCATCAGCGTCATGGTGATCGTGGTATCCATCCTCATCTTCTGCCTCGAGACCCTGCCTGAATTCAGACTTGAGAAGGAGATGAGAGAGGTGAGGTTCGTTTGGAAACAGAGGACACGTGATTAGGGATTTAGATTCTCGACGATCGGATGAGATTATTCTAAACGTGTCCCTTCTGTGGATGAGATCAAGGGCTGAGAGAAACTCATCCTTGCAAGTATCAGAATAAAACAGTTACGGACGCCCACTTGCACCACTGAGAGAGGATTGTTTTCTCTGTTTCTTATAGCAATAGGTCAAAGACTTGACTTTAATGAATACACACAGTTTAAAATACAAAGCTCCTGTACAGATAATCTCACTACCTTATCCTGCAGGCAAAAACACCTCTGGGACGACACCAAACTTATCCCAGTGTCCTTTAGCTACTAGTTTGAATGCAGGGCAAGAGGAACGAGTCATTTCTCTAATATAATTATTCACTATATTGCAGAGAAAAGATCTGTTATTTTTTATTACTACATTCAAAGCAGGATTGTTACCTTAGCTTTTATGGATCGATTTATTTATTTGCTTTGTTTACCTGTTCATTTTCTTTTTGATTGAGGTAATTATAGAGAATTGCCAGTGCGAGGCTGCACATGCCACGAATGACACAATCGTGGTGTCTCCTCCTGTTGCCCCGTGACAGTTATTGTGTATGCTGTGCTTCATGATTTTGTTCTTGCACAGTGGACTTGCCTCTTTAGACACTGATGTGATCCTTGAGATACTCAGATGTATCAAGTGTCTTTTCCCTTTGTTCATTTCTACTTGTATTCTTTCTTTCTCTTTGCATTTCTTTGTTTTTCCTCTGGCTTTCTATACTTTTTTACTTCTGACCCTCCGTTTGTTCCTTAATTTCTTTTTTGTACTTCCTTTAGTTCTTCTTCTATGCTCACCTTTGTTTTTCATACGTCCTACTTTCTTTTATATCTTTCTTGTTTATTACCTTTTATTACTTCCTTTTCTCTTTATCACACCTCTTAACTGTCTTATTTTTTCTTTTGCTTTCTATACATATTACTTTGCTATGCTTTCTCATTCAATTTGAAATGCTTTCAGTTTTGCTCTAGCTCTCTGAGCTTCCTTCTTTCTTTCTTCCTGAACTTATATTTTCCTCCCTTCTTTCTTTCATTTGACTTTCTTATTTCTTTCACCTTTTGCTTCTTTCATTTCTCGCTGTTTGCCTATATGCAGGTAAACAGAGAGAAAAGAATTTGCAGGACTGATTTATTTATGTTTTTTATGGGTACTGGTACAGGTACTGAACTGAATGTTCCTGATTCTGGTTGCAGGTGTCTCTGATTGACACTGCTCCAAAAATTAAGGGATATTTCAAAATGAATATGAAGCGATTAAAAAAATGCGTTTGATTTTATTTAATTCATCAAGATAATCAGACAAGCAAATGAAAAATCCAAGAAAGTTGTTTGATTATGCAAATGAGATGCAAACTCAATTATGGTGAATGAATAGCAAGTGATATATTTATGGGGGTGCCCCCACAGTGCCTGTTCAGTAGAGTGCATGGTCACCCGAGAGTGTCAAAACACACAGACCTGCTGCTTTTTATCTGCCTTAGAACATCTTAATAATCGTAGAATTGTTTTTTTGTGTCATGGGTGTGTGATGTCTTTAAAGGTTTGCAGCAACGCCAACAATCTAATGGAGGAAGGATCAGCGAGCATGAGAGAGAGGTCGTCAGCTCTGAGTTTATTTTAGACTTGTCGTTAAAATTGATCTTCACAGATTGGAGCTGGAGAAATGGAAGAGCAGGAGAAAGAGCTTGAGAGAGTGAAGGAGACAGAAAGAAATGAGTGTAAAGTGTTGCAAATCAGTGCCAGATACTGATTAAGAAAAAGATAGTGTGTGTGAGAGAGAGAGAGACAGAGAGAGACAGAGCAAGAGAGACAGAGAGAGAGAGACAGAAAGAGAGAGAGACAGAAATAGAGAGAGAGAACGAGAGAGAAAACGAGACAGGGAGAGTGTGTGAGAGAGATGATGGAAGTTCTCCTGTTACATCTTAGAGACCTTAGGCTGCTATAAATAGGGGAAGAAAGCATGGAAGCATGTCCACACAGAAACAAAACACACACACACACACACACACACACACACACACACACACACACACACACACACACACACACACACACA
>JAUZSV010020732.1:0-15757 GCA_034780495.1 Parotocinclus cesarpintoi | reverse complement strand
GACCTGTCACTGGTCTTCGGGGCCCCCACGGCCACCTCTTTGCCACCACACCGACCCTATGATTGCTCCATTGAGTTGGTGGAGGATGCTACGCTCCCCAAAGCCCATCTCTATCCACTGGCCCCGGCCGAGGAGATGGCCATGGACCTGTACATCCAGGAACCCCTGTACCTCGGACACATCCGTCCCTCGAAATCCCCTCTCTCAGACAGATTCTTTTTTGTCCCCAAGACAGACGGATCTCTCCGACCTTGCATCGACTATCGAGGTTTAAATAAGATCACCAGGAGATACGCCTATCCACTACCCCTGGTGCCTTGGAACAACTCCGGACGGCTCAATTTGGATTATCGTTGTACCTACCGTTGCCGACCGTGTTTCCGTCTCCCGATTCTGTCTCTCGCCCGATCCTATTTTGCCATTGTCTGCCGTGCCTTTTTGTGTACCAATCCTGTTTTGACATCGATTTTTATTTTTAAATAAAGCCTCTATCTTGCACAAGCTGCGTTTGCCTCCGCCATCTTGGCTCTGGTCTTACACTAGCCGGGATGTAGATTCTCTTTCGAGGGAGCTTCCCCTCAAGTAATTTTTGCAGTTATATTCAAAGAAATCCCATATGAAACTCCCAACTTTCGCTGACGTAATTTTTTAGGCTAGCACGGTGAGCATCAACAGACTGTAAACAAACAGGGCCATCAGGCATTATGTGGTGCCGTAAAGTGCCGGCAGGTAACGTAAAACTGGAAATTTCACATCAGTTCTTAAGGCTTATAAATAAATTGACAAACACGAAAACAAAGGGTATTTTATCTATAATTTCAGTACGTTTTAGTTCGTTTTGTAAACACATAATAAAGTTTCCGCTAGTTATCGTTTTTTTCTTTTAATTATCGTTTTTATTTATTTTAGTTAATGAAAATGTTTTTTCAATTTCAGCTTTCGTTAATGATAATAACCCTGCCTGGTACCCTGTCTAGGATTGTTCCTGCCTTGCACTGTGTTGGTAGCACCAGCTCTCCCATGGCCCTGACCAGGATTAAGTGGACAAGATGATAACTGTTCGAAATATAATTCTGGGCAGCATAAGAGCAACCAGTAGCCATTTTAATGTGTTTTGCGTAATACATTATGAACATTAACCCTGGTTTTACCTCGGGATGGGGCGCGTGCGTGTGTGTGTGTATTTTTAACAAAAAGAAAAATATACAGGTTTTTGCTTTAATATCACGTCAGCAGTTGTTCCTGACAAGTAGAAGGCTAAATCGATACACAGACATGAGTAGGATATACATATCCACACAGGTGGAGTCCCGGGTCAGGATTGATCTCTGTGCTATGAGGCAACCTCACTATATGAAATGCTAATGTTGTCCATAGTTTTCGGGGATAAAATCTTACTACTTGAGTGTTTTTTACGTATAAGGACAAACTGTTCCACTATTGGAATGAGTTGGAACTAATCCAATTAGAGCAGCTGCTGCAAATTTTATCTACACAAATGTTTGCTTTTACAATGAACATTGGAACATTGAATTCAGTGGTAGACGTCTTTGCGTTATGAATATAGAACTGTAGATGTAAAAATAAAGATATGATAAATACAGCTACAGATATTTACTGAGAAAGGGCTATTGTCACAGTAAATTAATACATCGCTGTACACTGAATTGTGAATCATGAACCAAGCTGCATGTGTCGACTAGTAAGTGCACCGAGTACCAGGCAAACAACGATAGCCGAAACAGATTTTTCTAGTCAAAATGCACCGAGAACAAAATTTGAAGACTTCTGAGGTGATCAAAAACTGAGTGCTACTGCATTGGATTGTTAGAATATTGATTAACCATACAATAACTGGAGTTTCTAAAAACTACCATAGTAAAGCGACTGTTTATAATCATGTGACTGTAGCAGCTCTGATCCTTAGCATATTAACAGGATAATGAAGTTTTGGCTGTATGCTGCCACCAGCTGTACAGATATCCTGAGTAAATTTCATAAGTTGTGTGGGGAGTCAGCTAGACAATCAGTAAAAGAAAATCAAACCTCTAGGTCGACCCATTAGGTGGTCCAGCAACAAACATGATAGAATCAGTCATCTCTTCATGCATGTGATGGAATATTTTATCAAGGCAGCCACGGGTTGATGTTCATGCACTGAAAGATGTAGGCAAGGGTTACACCCTCCTCCTCTCAGCAGGAAAGTCACATATTGATTTTATAAAAGCCTTATTTATTTCACTTTGCAGGACAACGCTCTTCACACAGTCAGCACAGTGGCTCAAAGGTTAACAAGTTCTTCCCTACGGTTTGTCTCGTTTAACCTGGCTGTGCTGTCAAATATTTCTGTTCATGATCCATTGATGATAATAGCCCTGACAGACTGTAACAGAGTGACAGACTTTAATCTATGTCCATGAGCTCAAGACACACTAATAGTGTTCCCAAACTGATTATTACCTACTGACTGTTTCTATTTAGCACACCTCTATAAGGTAACTTCCTTCAAAGTGGCTTATTCCTGTACCAATCATAGGCAGGATTCACCTGGAGGGATGCAAGGGAAGAAATTACATTTTATAATTTGGTACTGCACGTGTAAGCTCCATGTATACAGAACTTCAGTGAATCTTCAATTCACTGCTGTAGTTCTCCCAATGCATGATTTGGTGTCAGCCAAGAACAGAGCGTCGGTCTACCCGACTGTCTTGAATGTCTTCAATTTAGGCTTCAATAAGCTGGCATGTACTCAATTAAGTCTAGTTGCTGCATATTTCATCCTCCCTCTCACTCCGTGCTAACACTGTGGCCGAAATTCCACAACAGTTGTCAGCTTGATTAGGAGTCGGTGAAAAAGATCTTCGATTGCGTCTTCTCTTGACAAACATGCACTATCTTGAATTCTTGCATCATTTCCTGATGAGGATAAATGATGACAGGATCTCTGAGCTCCCACCTTCAACAGGGCATTTCTTCTTTTTTTTTGGTCTTTGTTGACAGAACAGGTTCAATTATAACTCAAAGGGGGACCAGTTGACACGAGCAGTGGGTCCAGATGACTAATGATCAAAGTAACTTTCTGCCTGAGTTTATTTAGCCGTGTCGGAAAGTAGCAGGGTCAGGCTCATTTGTGTTAGCGGCCACTCAAGGGCATCTGGGCATTTTTGGCAAGTGCAGCACAGAGCCACAAGCTATTGTGAGCTAGAGGTCAGTAGCTTTTATGTCCTACTGTTGATCTTTGTTGTTGTTGCTGTGTACCAGCCACAATTACATTGTCACAGAAAGGACTCATTTAAGAGATCAACAGCTCGGCTTAGTGATGTGTGCAGAAGCGGTAATGAGACTCTACACTCCCAGACTAGCTGCAATCTGCCAGTTCCTTGCCCTTGAGTGGCACTGGTGCCAGGAAAGTGGCATTAGCTCTAGTTGTTTCCAAAGTTTTGTAAGATTTATGAATGCTTTATAACTTCCTGTAACTTTATTAAAGCTGAGGCCATATCCATTTGCTACATTTTAAAGGATGCTTATGCATGTGATCTTACCATAAACAATACTACTATAATAATACAATATAAACTTTTTATCAGTTTTCACAGCAGATGATATGTATTGTGATTATGATATGTATGACGTGATTAGTACCAATATGTCTTGACATTTGTTTGATTGTTTTATTGAACGGTATATGCATCGGTGGCCATTTTAGCGACACATACAAGGTTGTATCTATACACAAGGTTATCTCAAGACTAGTCACATACACTCAAGTCAATGCCAATTTAGATTAATCATTTAAACTAACATGCATGTCTTTAGACTGTGGAAGGAAACGGAAGTACTGGGACTGAACCCACACAGACATGGTGGGACTGAACCCAGGAACTTTTTGCAGTAAGGCTTCATTCTTGTCTGTGAGCTCTATATGTAGTAACTAAGATAGTAACTACTATCCACAGCCATTTCATGCAGATATATCCCATCCACTCCACTAAAATCCACAACCAATTCTTGACCTTGCCTTTGTACCTTGGATTAAGGTTAAAAAAAAGTATCAAATAGAAAGATGCATTAAATACAAGTATACAAAAGTGTAAATCTTATGAACTGTAAACGTACACTAAAGTAAGTAGAGGTGTGTGTGATACTGACAAAAATATATTGCGATATTTTGGGGGATTTGGTCAAGAATGTTAATTAGTCCTTATAAAGTTCACTGTTAGGTTGCAATACCTGCATTTGAGTATGAGTGGACCAGTTTTAGCTGGTGGTACCTAAAAAAATTAAACACATTTCCACCATCATAGTTCATGTGCTTTACATACCTTTTAGTTAGCTTATCTGACAACCTGGCTTAGGCCTTTTCAAATCCATAATAATCGGATACACTTTATTAAGCCAAGAAGGGAAATTGCTATAGGTACAGCTGCAATCATTTGTGAATAAACACACTGTAATTTAAAACAAAAAGAGAAAAAAGGTAAATATATGCATGTTTTTTATATGACATGAATGTAATAAAGTGGCACTAAATGTAATAATGACATACTGCATAAATCAGTTCAAGCTACTGGCCCTCTGAGTTATTGCACACATATTAAAATGAATTGCATTACAATTATTATTGCACATATAAACAATATAACTTGAGTATTGCACAGATGAAGCATAGTGTCACACATTAAGGAAAGAGTTCTAAAGTTTGGAATGACCTCCTGTGGTGCACTGTGATGCATTTTGGTAGAATGATTCTTGCACTAAATGTGCTCCTGTGACTCATCACAAATGCAGCTTAGACAGCATCCTCATTTCTGACAATGCCATTAGGGAGTCTGACTCCACGCCCACAACAACACTGGCTTTGCAGATCAGTTTGTTGGATCATGAGTGAGGACAAGTATGATAGAAGAGAAAATTACCAAAAAGTGCAAGGCAAGTACAAACATGGACTGAGGAATTGATTACAATGAATTAGCCTCTAAATTTCTTTGCATCGGGTAAGCAGTAAACTAACAATTTACGGCTTCTGCCCTAGTATTATAAAAAAAAAGCACTTGTCACTTCAGTCATTCCATTAGCTACAATTAAAATGAATTGATTTATATTCAGAATCCAACCTGTGATAGTGTCATCTGGATGTTCATGGCTTTTTTTCAATTTTTTGTGTTAAGTATTTGCACTTTCAAAATATGGTGAAGCAGTATGATGCTACGTGTTTATCTGTGTACTTATTACCGGAAAATCCACACTGAATAGGCCATTATTTTCAGTAATGTAGTAGTATTGTGCTCCCTGATTTACAAAGGGGATATGTTCCCGACAAAATCCATCATAACTAAAATGTATCATGAACTGCGGAGTTTAATGTGTGTTTGGCAGAACACTTTGACACAATCCTTATTGACTATATAGTGTATCAATGCAGATATATCATTACTTGATTACTAGTGAATTAATGTTTTACTTTACTTGCATTTACATTTACATTAACCTACAGTTGTCCAAAATAATCATGACCAAAGCTTATTTCATAATAAAGTGTTGGAAAATCTCATTTAGTGAGTAATGGCTTGAAAGTCAAAAGTAACAGCAACACTTACTCTCTTGGTGAACTCTGGCTGATGGCATAGCAAGTATTCTGGAGGATTCAGTTCCTATTTTGCTTTTGGTTGGTTCTTATAAAGTAACATTTTAAGGATCCATGGGGAATTGTATATTTGAACTAAGAATACAATACTGTATATGTAAAAATAAAAAAGCAACACAATAAAAATGTAGATGTTCTTGTGAACCCAAATCACTTTGTAATGAATCATAAATTGACCTTAGGCTGAAACGGGTCACATGGCTTCAAGTTCAAGCAAGTATTACAACAGCACAAAACTGGTAATAATATTGTCTGGTGTGTCTGATTTTGCAAAAACAAGCCAGTCAGCCCTAAAACTGGGGTTAATAAATGTGGTCAGTGCACAATTCAAGAGGCTCCTGAGTTTCATGAGTGGGTAGTGCAGTTATTAACCTGCCAACACTGATGAATATTAACAGTATTGAAGCTGGAAATTAGAAAAACTCTCCCCACGAGTCATTCCTGCTGTTCTTGTTGAAAAGAATGGCACTGTGATGTGCATCTCTAAGAGAAAACAACTATAGAGGTGTTAGATGGCAGGAAGGGGACAATCAGTGTCCCATGAATCACTACTCAAACCCACTGTGGCGTATGATGTCAGAATAATCTGGCAGGTGCGCTGCAGTGCGAAACATAGTGATCCGGAGGTTAATGCAGTTTCTAAGTTAGTATTTTTATTTTTCACCTCTGAGTCACGCGTAGCCAGGAGATAACGATTGAAGAGGTAGAGAATGTTGTTCACAGTAGCACGGCTGAAATTGGAATGCAGCTACAACAAGTCATGTCGTACTGATTAAACAACATGAGAGGACTGTGCTTGTTTGTTATTTTCAATTACATATGGACTGCTGTATCTGCTATGCATGGGAAATATAACAGTCAGGTTTTGTAAGACAAAAAGACCTGTGTTGAAAACGGTACTGAAAGTTACTCGACATTTGCCTTTTAAGTCTTGAAAATGTTGCCATAAGCTACAAGTGACAGAAGTATTTTTTTATCCGAAGTGGCACTCTGTAGTTTTCTGCCGCAGTAGCTCATCTGCTTCAAAGTTTGACATTGACATTCCTTTAGAGATGCTCTTCTGATTACCTTGGTTGTAACAAGATCTGAACCTTGAAGCAAATGGGCTTCAGCAACCCGAAGACAACACCAGAGGCCATCCCTGTTACGATAGCGGATGGTGTTTTTAATTTTGGAACCAAGTATGCGGGATAGGTGTAACCTAGGTGTACTGATCCTCCAGCTCTAAATGCTCTCGGATCTTACCAGCTATCTCTGGGAAACACGGATAAGCGCACGGGCGCCATTGATCATTGACTCGGCCCCGAACAACGCTTAACACCATGCCTTTATAGGCTATGGCTCAGCTGTTCAGGATCGGGACATAATGAGAGAGAAGATATAAATGCCTCCTCACCAATAGCTCTGTAATGGCGACCGGCGAGGACGGCCGCAAGATCCGACAGGAGGTAGGAACCCTAACAGTCTCGTCACCTAAAAACAGGGAACTATTGCTACAATTTGCACATGCTCACCACACTTAGACAGAAGATGGGTAAGAATGTTGTCTGATCTGTTTAGTCTCTATCAGCTGTGATATTGAATTGTAGCATCAGAATTTGGTGTAAACAGCATGATCATGGATCCATCCTGCCTTGTATTAGTGGTTCAGACTGGTGGTGCTGTCATGGTAAGATGGAAGTTTTGCCACACTTTGGGCCCTGTATTGCCATTTGTGCATAGTTTAAACACCACAGGCTACTTCAGTATTGAGTATATTCAATGTTCAGTAGATGTAAGCATCTTCTGATGGATAACTGCCATGTCACAAAAGTCAGACCATATCAAATTGGTTTCTTGAACATGATGAGTTTGCTGTATTCAAATAGCCTCCATAATATTTAACTTCCATTCCAACAGAGCACATATGGCATGTGGTGGAAGAGGAGATTTGCATCATGGATGTGCAGCCGTCAAATCTGCATCAACTGTGTGATGCTATTATGTCATCATAGACCTAAATATCTGAAGAATATTTCCAGGAACTTTTTTAAATCTATGTCCTGAAGATGTAAGGCAGTTTTGAAGGCAAGGGAGTCCAACACTGTACAAGCAATATGTACATTTTAAAGTGGCTGGTGTATTTATAAAGTGTATATATAAAAATCACATACCAGACTACACTGAGGCTTGCTGGGAGCTTACGTGAAGTCCACTTTTGCAAAGAACATGGAGAGACTGTCACTACACAATACTAGACACACTGCTATATATTGCAGTGTTGCATCCGTCTGTGCTGGAGTGGATGAGGCAACCTCAGAGGATATAAAGTGTTATTTTGTATTGTATTGTGTATATTACTATTCTCTCTCATGCTTATAATGATGTGTGTTTTTAAGCAACCTTCATATTGGTTAACTTGTTTTTTTTCCCCATAAGTGTTCAGTTTTTGCCAGAACACTGGTTACTTTAGTATAGTTTTCTCTTTCATGCCACTCAGGTTAAGCATTGCATTTTCACAGCTCTCTTCAGATATATGTCCATGCTCATTTGCAAGTAAATGTACAGTAAAGTTTACTGTAGTGTGCATGCTTAGTTTAGAGCGATACTACAATATGAACGCACACTTGGCTTCAGAACTGTCTACACAAAGGTGATAAAGAAAAATATATCTGCTCTTACATAAATATGACAAATCTAACATGTAACTGCCATGCCAAATATAGGGGGGAGGCATTATACATTGGGGTAATTATTAGTTTTGTAACCTTTTTTTTTTTTTTCTAAATCACATTTAACCATTCTAACCATTCACTCTTAACCAATCAGTCCATGCTCCAGTGGGCAGGTGAAAACACATTTTGCATAAACACATTGCACTTTGACATAGAAACATCATAAACAAACCCACAGAAACATTTTATAATACTGAATTATGTACTAGTTGAAAATAGATTTTTTTTTATGTTTGTGAAAGCAACATAATTAACAAGAGACACAGACACATAACCCGATCACACATCCATTCATAAATGTATTTATTTATTTATTTATTATATATGAATAATAACAGCAAGATAATCTGGCGGGTTTTACTTGGGGATTATAAGGCCAGATGAAAGTGCCCATTTTAATACACAAAGATCAAATGGCTGTTGTTTGTGATCCCAATGACCATGATTGTGATGACTATGATGTAAAGTCCATTTGACTCGCTTTAGTAATGAACCTTTTTATTGGTTGTAAAATACTACCAATTAGAATCCCAAAGAATGATGGTAATCGAAAAAATAGTCAACAGTAGGTTGATATTAGTCTCTTGAAATATATTTCTATATTTATATGATTTAGAAAAAAAAACTGTTGCAGAGTGTGTGCTGAATGGAAACTACTGTTTATGTCTGGGATATTTTTTTTTAGGTATGTGAAATGTCAAGGTATGTCAAATTACCTCTGAAGTTGCTATGAGACCTCAGACCCCACAGAGAAATTGAGTCTTATTTATGGTGATTATTGTCTAGTCATGCTGATGAATGACTAAGGGACTTGATATTTGTATCTCAGTGAAACAGGAAGGTATGAATGACCACTTGTGACCACTTGATCACACAAGTGAAAAAAAATTAAATCAAATGTGAATAGAAACATCTCTTAGGTAAATTTTGTTGTCATGATGTAGATATACTGTACTTAAAACTGTGACACACAGATTCAAATCCAGGCCCTTAGGTGGTGCCATTTCCAGGAGCTAACTTTTTGTTACCGGATTTCGTTATAAATCTACTTTGAATCTTAGCTTTCCATTGTATTTTGACTGTGAGAAGAAAGTCTGTAGAAGGCACCTAACCGGTATCTGTTCCTTTGTGTAAGGAGGAACAAGATGAGCACTTCTAGAGCCCTACAAAATGACCTCAATAATGCCACTGGCGCAAATGTGTCTGTCCATAAAGTGGCTTGAGGGCCAGACATCCTGTACCAGACCCCATGCTCACTGTCCGACACTAGAGCACTGTCAACACCATCATTGACAGATCTGCCACTGGTGTCATATACTATTCACAAATGAGAGCAGGAGTGACCTGAGCACATGTGGCAAATGTGACAGGCTTTGGAGATGTCATGGGAAACGTTATGCCACCTGCCAAATAATTTAGTATGACTGGTGGTGGATCATTGATGGTCCTAGGAGGCATATCCAGATGCCCTGGTCCAAATTTGGAAGAAGATCCCCCAGGAGACCATCAGTTGTCTTATTTTATATATACAATACAATTGTGATGTTTTGAAGGGAATATAAAGCGATTAAAAAAGCATCTGATTTTATTTAACTTAAAAAGATAATCAGAAAAGCAAATGTTTGATTACGTTATGTATGACATGCAAACTCAATAATCATAACTGAGTATCTAGTGACATATTAATGGGGTGAACAGAAGAATGTCAAACTGGATGAGAATGCCACCACACATTGACTGCTCAGTAGGGTGTATGGTCACCCAAAAAACTGACAGTGCTGGGGCATGGACAGGATCAGATTGTTTAGCAGTTCTTTTTTTTTTTTTTTTTTTTTTAGAAGTTTTTGTGGGATCTTCTGTTCTTGTAAAGCTGATTTGAGACAATGCTCCATTGTAAAAAACGCTATATAATTAAATTTCTTGACTTGACTTATTCTCAAGGGCAACTTGAGGTGTCGTGGGAGGCATTGTGCGGTTTGCCAGATTTTTTCCCAGTACATCCCAAGCATGTTCAATGGGATTTAGGTCTGGAGTATGTGAAGGTCAGGCTTTCGATTTCTGCCTCCGCAAAGCATGTTGTTGATGAGATGCGGACAGTGAGGCTTTGCATTATCCATGAAAATAAACTTGTTTATAACTGCTGCAGCATAAGGTACCAATATAGGGTGCAGGACTTCATCTCAGTATTTGACAGCAGTAAAAGGTCCATTTCTGGTGACGTGGAGCTCGGTGGCATCACCAAAGCTAATGCCAGCCCAAACTATGACTCCACCACCACCGAAGGAGTAATTTTCTCACATGAAATGTGGATTCTTCCATGTTCCTCATTCATGCCAGATCAGGACACAACGATTGTCAGGCTGCAAACCGTGACCTATCAGAGAAGACGACGGTGGACCACTCATCACCGCTTGTGATGTTGCTCATCAACCCCCCTATGGGTTCTACGGTGTTTAACAGATATGAAATGCATACCATTAATTGTCAAGCACCCAGTCAAACATGATGGAGCCAATTCCCTATGGTCTGGGTGCATGTCCGTCATCAAGTGGCAGCAAGAAACTGTCCACTCAACTCTGGCAGATGGGTGACCCTGCCCTAGTCTTCTTCTTATTGTCAGAGTCTCTTGAATTCCAGTCTGCTAATCAGTCTTTGGTATGTTCCAAGTGCTGTTGCCACTGTTCTGTAGTTGACCAACTTCAAGATGTTCTATGGCTCTCCAAGCTTCGCGTTCAAGCAAATTGTGTTGCGGAATCATTACAAGGGCCTGAAAATTGCAGGATACTCTAGATCTTTCAGCCTTTTATATAGTACATTTTCACTAACTAAGTAAAAGTTGATTTTGCATGATAGACTTATTTGATTTGTTGTTTTGCATTTGTGATGTTCTTGTTTAATTAAATAAAAGATCAAATGCATTTTATCACTTCGTATTAATTTTGAAAGATTCCCTAATTTTTTTGAGGTCTTTGTGTATCTGTGTGTGTGATCATAATAAATAAACTGCAATGCACAAGTGGCCTCTTGCCATACACAGGTGTCATTGTAGTGCACAGAGGATCTGTCAATAGAATACTGTAGTTGAAATTATTTCCCTGGTGAATTGTAAGCTCAAACTATACAACCAACAGTAAACTAATTAATTGTTACAGAAAAACAAGAATGTGACTTTTTATTTCTGATGCTGTTTCTATAGGTATATTTACTGTTCTTCAGATCTCTGTGAAACACCCTCTAATCCCTTTATTGCAGAAAAGAAACTAGCAAATGGAAACGATCAGAGTAAGTCAATGAAAACAAACAGCATCATGCCACTGGAAAAATTCTGTCGCAGATGATAATGCGAGACAGCTCACAGGAGAGCTCATTATTCACATTTCTCTGGAGTGCCAGAACCAATGTGTTTTCTGTCATGTTTAGTTCTAGAAGATGACTTGCCACTTTTCAGCGTTTGTCATAATAAAGGAATAAAACACAGTGAATGACAGTATATCAGTATTTATAGTCACTGACATTCACACTTTATTTCATGAACATTATTTGACTGTTTTGGTTTAGCCCTCTGAGGTGTGAATTTATTGGGTTGTTTTGTACATAATGACAAAACTTCTGGGACAGATAAAAACCTGCAGTCAAAGTTTTTGGGACACAATTCCTGCGTGCATGGCCAAAAGTACTAGTGCAAATAAACAAACCTGTGACCACAAGTACTGAGACACAAAATCGCATGTATTGTATTGTATTGTACATGTACAGTATTCAGACATATACATGCATACACTGAGAGACATCTACGTGTGGCCAGAACTTCCAGGAAAGTCAAATCTGAGAGGCGAACACACATTCTTTCAGCTTGGCACATTTCAAGCTCTGTTGTAGTTCCTTAAGTTAATTTAGATCTATAGGGTGTGTCAAAAGCCACAGGACAACCTTTTTTAAAAACAAAAGGTAAACTGGCATATCTGAATGGCCCCCCAAGTAATGGGCTATGTCTGGAACATGGCTGCCAACTTTAAAGCTCCATAGACCAAGAGCAAGTTTTTCAAATGGTAACACAAACCGATACATAGAAAGACCACCAATTTTACACAGCACTGTGTAAGCAAACACCTCATAAGCAAATACAGAGAAACCGGGACTGTGGATGGCAAGCCATGTAGTGGTCGTCTTAACACCGTTACTGACGAAGAAACATCAACTATGGTTTTGGCAGCTTTTGGGAAATGTCCACAACGCAGCCTGTGACTTATCCTGTGGCTTTTAACTCACCATGCAGTTATGGGTTGTTTTTTATGTGCCCTTTCTTTTAAGCCTTTGTGATTGCATTTGGGCAGCACGGTGGCTCGGTGGGTAGCACCGCTTGCCTCACAACAAGAAGGCCCCGGGTTCAATCGTGGAGCGGCTTGGGTTCTTTCTGTGTGGAGTCTGCATGTCCTCCTCGTGTCTTCGTGGGTTCGCTCCGGGTACTCCGGTTTCCTCCCACAGTCCAAAAGACATGCGTGTTAGGTTAATTGGCATCTCCAAATTGTCATTGACTTGCGTATGCAAAACACCCCAGCCTTGTAACTGGAAACAGCTGCACACCGGTCCTAAACACAGATAAATGGGGAGGGGTGGAGAAAGCAATGGCAAACTACTCCACTATCCTGCCAAAATCCTTCATGGATCACATCGATGAAGGACAGAAATGTGTGGAGATCGATGATCCATCAAGTGACCGAGGGTCTGTTGCGACTGTACGGTTAATTCCATTCCATTAAATATATATATATATACTATATTCTATTATAAGAATGACAGATGTAGGAACGTCCACAGCATGTCAGTGTCAACAAAGGTAGGCTTAATAGATTTTGATGATCTAATTGTAATTGTAAGTGGATCACAGGTGGTTCTTTTAGATTTCTTGTAAACCTGTCTTAAAATGTAAGGGACGCTGAACCTCGGTTGGGCTGCTGGGACGGCTGGAAGCACGTGGGGGAAAATGTCCCTTATTTTTAAACCCCAAACTTGACAGGTATGGTCTACTGTATGAACTCACTCATGCAACGTAGATACATAAATTAGATAAGTTCTAGTAATCTAAAGTAAATCTTTAGTAAAAAAAATAGTAAAGTTTTAGCGTGTCAGTGTGCGTGTCTTCTTGCCTCATTCTTCTCTCCATGGACATGGCGCAGATGTTTCTCCAGCGGCGGTCCAGGCTGTGCGTGGTCTGCTGAATGGAGTCGTTATCGATGTCGCTGCTGCATGCATCAGCGTCGTGCAGGAGCACATCACACAACGTTAGTACCGACGCCACGCCGTCCGTGTGCTGCTCAATGTCCTTCTGAAGCTCCTGAACAGAGGGACCATTAGGTACGTGCAGCATGACGGTATTTACTACATGCACTAGAATTTAGATGGGTTTCTACAGTGGGGGAATGATTTTGTAAGTTTGCCCACTTGCAAAGATATAAACAGTCTATAAGTGTAGGTTTATTTTAACAGCGAGAGATAGAATATATAAACAAAAATCCAGAAAATAACACTGTATAAAATATAGAAATATATTTGCATTTTGCACAGAAAAATAAGTATTTGATCCCCCACCATACATTAATGTGTTCTGTCTCCTACAGATCAGTCAGCCTATGTTGTAAAAAATATATATATGCATTTTAAGATTTCAGGAAAGCTCCGGTTATAAAGGTGGCCAACTGTTTTTTTCCCCGAAATACGTTTTAAAGCTTTTAAAAAGCTATTTTTAAACACAAAAATACACTCTAGGTTTGGTGTGAACGTCTTGCGAAAGTCACAAAAGACCACGTGTAAAGAAATAGACAGAAAGATCTATATTGTGCTTACTTGTTGTTCAGCAAGTTGGCGCTGGATTTCGTCGCCGTGGCACACCCCGTACACGATGGGTTTGGCGAGTTCCCCCTCGATGCTGGACAGCCAGGTGCGCAGGTTACTCATTTTCTTATCGAGCTGTTGTACCATTACCAGAGTCTCCTTTAGCTTTCTCACCCTGAAACGATACCAATCAATCAAATCAAATGAGCAGCCATAGGTTGCAGTGGCAAGGGAAAACTCCTGATAAGACATACGGGACAAACTGTGAGGGGTGCCGAGCAAACTTCCTCTGAGGGAGACCAGATTTTGTTTGTTTGTTTATTTGGCTTCTTTAACGTCGCTTTATCGGCATCAGTGGCCATGTAAGCGACACACACGAGGTTATATCCATACACAAGTTCATCTCAACACCAGTCACACATATATATACACAAGTCAATGCCAATTTGGAGTAATCAATTAACCTAATACGCATGCCTTTGTACTGTGGGAGGAAACCGGAGTACCCGGAGTAAACCCACGCAGACACGGGGAGGATATGCAGATTCCACACAGAAAGGACCCATGTCTCTCCAACCTGGGATTGAACCCTGGACCTTCTTATTGTGAGGCAGTGGTGCCACCCACCGAGCCACCGTGCTGCCCGAGGGAGACCAGATAACCCAAAATATTATTATATTAGCAATAAAGGAACCTGAGCAGCCCTGAAACAAGCATAAACCCAGTTTAAGTATTTTCTCTCTTAATGAGGCATCATGGGAATCAGCAGCTGCCCTGAGAGACGCAATATCCGGAACAAAGCAAATCCATTTAACCCTAACAAACCCGACACCAGCGTCCAGCGTGTGACCCACATTCAGAGCATGAGCTCGGTGAGAGAGACATTCCAGTGCACAGTCATGTGACGACGGTGCTGATGCGGGAGGAACCAAAACACGGTAGTGATTACGTGGCGGTGTAGCCATGCTGCAATGTCATGACGCTTCGGTGTGGATGGAGTGATTAGAGCATGTGCAGTGCCGAAATCTTCATGAAAGACGTTCAGATAGGACGCTGTGGAATATTACTGACTGTATGGATTAGTGACTGGATATGATGATATAATGAAACACACTGTGATGTAATGCATTTAGGTAGCGTGGTGTTGACAGCATGCCAGGCATATTCCTACACTCCACACACACATGCTTTTGCTATTTCCAGTGCAAGAGTGTTCATGCATTATAGCCTTTACACAGTGATATTAGCGTTAGCATTAGCCAGCCTGTTGAGTGCCTGTGTGGAGCCTCCAGATTCAGCACCCATCCCCCAGACCCTCTCTGTGTTGTGTCTAAAGTGATGGCGAGCAGGTGGAACGTACTCACAGACTGACGAGGATATTTCATGGCTCCTCTCTTGTTAGCATTAGCTGCTCTGAAGTCAGCCTGTCCACCTACTAACACCGATACCCCCTCCTTACTCCTCTCTCTTTCTCTCTCTCTCTCTCTCTCTCTCTCTCTCTCTCTCTCTCTCTCTCTCTCTCTCTGTCTCTATCTCTCTCTCTCTCTCTCTCTCTCTCTCTCTCTCT
>JAUZSV010020622.1:0-15757 GCA_034780495.1 Parotocinclus cesarpintoi | reverse complement strand
GTATAATTCCTGTTGTATAAAGACATGGTTGTACTAGTTCAAAAGGGTCCTTTTACTAAATACTGATCAAAGGGTCTAAATACTTATGACCATGTGATATTTCAGTTTTTATTTTTAATGAATTTGCAAATATTATAAATAAATGTTTTTTTTATTTTAGCAAATGGCTGCAATGAAACAAAGAGTGATAAATTTAAAGGGCTCTGAATACTTTCTGTACCCACTGTAGCTAGCAGGGAAGAAGAATGCGGCATCGGGCACATTTTTTCTAGCATCCTAAAGTTGGATTGCAAAATCATTTGAATTATTGTTTGTTTGCCTCTTAACTTAACCGTTTACTTCATTTTTCATCTATGACTGTCCAAACCTTAACTACTAACTTTTGTGAAAATCGTTTCTTCTTATTCATATATTTATATTTATATATTCTTATTTACCATGAGTTTTTATCTTATCATTTTTTCTTATTACTACTGAAACCCAAAGCATTTTAGTCCATAATTTAGGCTTTAGTCTAAGGCACACCCCCTGTGTTTTAGAAATGAGACTGGACCTCTTTTCCTTTGTTTTATGGTGAATAGCAAGATCCAGTGGTGTCAAAGTAAATGTCTCTCAAACTTTGAAACCTAAGATGTATTATTAAAATTGTTACCACTGAATGCATATATTTGCTGATTTTGCTATCTATGTGTTGTACTTAATTACTTTTTGAGGTATATTCAAAATTAGCTAGAATTGTCATTAACAGAACATTTGGTAAAATTAGGAGATAATGCATTAAATGTGTTACATTTACTTGCATATCCTTTTTAATTAAATTCACATTTTAGAGTGGTTTATTTGGGCTACTATTAATACTGCCAGTGGATCATAACCTCTTTTGAGGAAGCATTTTGGTTACTCTACCCTATGTGTCCTAGCCTACTGGTCTGTGGTTGTGGAGTTTCTGATTAAATGAATTTAACTTAAGCGTTATCCCAGAGAACAAATTGTTCGGTTCCATTTATAGCCTACTATTACCATGGTAGTAATTGTGCACCCAGATTGGTTTCATTGCTCTGGTATTGCAGTCTGTGGTGTAGTGAAATGTATTAGTCTACATTTTGCTTCATAAAGATAATTGATGTTGGGTTTCCATCATAGAACGTTGAGGGCTGAACTCAAAATGTGGAGCTGCTTAGTCATCAGATGTGGAAGGATATGTGACTTTGTAAGGGGCCAATGCTTCTTTAGGCTGTGGAAATGTGTTTATACACAAAGGACTTGTTTCCCAGTGAGAGGCAAGTGAAACCACCAGTTGTTGTCTCAAAAACATCTAGACACATCTTAATTTTCCAGCTATTTGTCCCCAGGGAGCAGCAATGAGCGGAGGCCCCGCCCGTCGAGGCCAAGCTGTTACGCTCTAGTTGCTGGGCAACAGCTTTTGGTAAGAGACAGGGGAATGGACATTGTTCAGTGAGATTCAGCGTCTCAGCTTCCAGAGCCAGTGTCCAGGTTTCACACATTTACAGGGGTGGAGCACTGAAACTGGTAATGATCTTCAAAATGGGGAAATTTCAGTCTGTCCAGGCATGACACCCAGTATCTCATGCACTTCCCTATTTTAACATTAAGCTTTGATGGCTATGCTGCATGTCTGTGTATGCAAACCTGCTATCTGAGCTTGATTGCAACAGTCATAAGCTGAAATAAATTATAAAATAAATAAATAAAAGCAGAGAAGAAAACTTGGGAGGCACCAATCCAGCACTAACTAGCAGTGTCAGTATTGTATTGGTATTGTACAGTCACAGATTTGTCAGTATTGCATTTTATTTGAGTTAGTAAGAGGGTGTCAGGTGAATAGTAGTATTGTTATTGGCTGATATTTAGAGATTAATATTAATACTAGATTTATTACTAGTGTTGTATCCAAATCAATAACGGTAAGTTCCGTCATCATGCACACATTGCGTGGATATATCACCATGCCAACATTCATTGTAATATTAGTACGAACTGAGTATATACTATATACTGAGTCCGCAACTTTGTTGATTATGATTACATGGTGAGTAGTTAGATCCCATTGTTTTGAAGTAAATGTGTACCAAAGTATGTCGAATGTTTAACAAATTCTGATTTCATGTGTAACCTGTTCAAAGCTGTTTCCCAGTCATGTGGGATTTAATGGTGCCACTTGATGGTGCTAAATTAAATGTAGCTGGAGTGGTTTAATGGGGCTATGCTTAATGTTATTAGTAGATTGTAAGCTCTAATGAGGATACTTTTGGAGTACTCTACCCTGTGTGTCCTCCCCTACTAGTCTGGGGAGAGTTTCCGATCAAATTAATTTAACTAATGCATTGTTGGAACTCTTTCGACCCCCAACTACCATCAGGTGAACACCTTAAGTTGTAAAGCAAATACAGACATGTCATGCTGTCTCTAAAGGAAGCAGACAAAAAGTTTGCATTTTAACAAATGAAAATAGAAAACATAGATTTAATATGGATAAGGCTGAAAATTCCCTCTAATTACCTTGATTTAAAAATACCTAAGTGATTATTAGCAGTGTATGAGTAACTGCAGCATTACAGTTAGAGTTGAAATGCTAAAGGTGGTAATCAGAATACAACTACAATCTCAAAATCAATAAATTACTTAAAGAAATTAGATCTGCCTTATTCACTATGATATTTAAAGAAATCACTGATTTCCCATAAGCTCCAGGTATAAAACAAAGCGCCATAGCATGCAGTGTACCTGTCTACACATGACATGAGTACATGGAGTTAAGCCAGGACAGGAATGCATTTTTGTCCTTGACATTTAAGGATCATTTCGCATTCTGCATATTACTGTGCAGTGAAATCTGTGCTTGCCAGGACAGTTGAAGAAACACCTTGATTTAAGCTTTATTTTAGTTTGGCTAAAATTGAACGACTGCTGGTCAAATTGCCTACCTAGCTTGGTGCAAACTCTCATTTTTTATTCCATATTTATTTTAAATTGTATACATTGTTTAATGTTCTACTACAGAACTGAAAATTCAGTTCTTATTTTGTCTTTGTTGTTTTGTCTTTGGTACTCATTTTCACTTTTTATACTCTGATGAGGTGAAAGATAAAAGGAAATTCAAGGAAAAGTGGTCTTCATACTATTTTACCAGATAAAGCATCGCCTCTACAGCAAACTTACAGTGACTCCTGAGTTCAGGATTAACAGTTTTACTGAAAACAATATAATTTAGTAAAAAGCTGAAAATTACAAATTATATTTTGCTGCATGTATTCTGTAAAAATTACGCAAGTAAAATACAGTTTATAAGGCATGGTGTTATTTTGTTGAGTGTTGAGTTTAAGGGCTGAAATTAGATCAGTACATGACACTGTCACTTTGAAATATTGGTGCTGCTTATGGCCATGCATATGTGTTCAATTTTTGTGTGCATATTTGTTAATATGGGTTTAGATACTTGTATGTCTCTCATTCTGAGTACATACAATTAGCTGAATGTGAATGAAAAGGCTTTTGAGAGGTGGCAGCAAGGCGGGAGACAACTGAATTGTGCAGACTCAAATCAAACAAACATCAATATTTTTAATGGCTGAAAGTTAGGGAGGCGAGAACTGTCTGGCTGTTTAAAAAATAATGGGGCCTCCACTGCACTTTGCTTCTTGTTAGCAGAAGCGTAGCCGCTTCCTTTTTAGAAAGCTACACTGGGAGGACAGATCAGTTTTTCTGTACTTTCATCTGATTTGAAGAAACTTTTTTGATGTAACGACCAACAATAAAATGGCAGGGCACAGCTCATTGGCTTTCATAGGGCTATGTTATGATTGTGTGTGGTAAGAGGCTGTTTGAGTACTTAAGTCTAAATCCCTGGAATAAAGGGAGTTTGGTGAGTCTGTAACAACAAGCAGCTTGGTTCCCTGTATACTCCTGCGTGGATATTGTATACACAGCCATTGTGCTCTGTGCTACTGTTTATATGAGTTTACAAACTTGGGTCATGACACATCAGTGCATTGCCTTGATTCATTCCCGTCACATGACTTTTCTGTTTATCATTGTATAAATATTTGAGTCACATAATGCTGCAGCACTGTTAGTTTATTACCCTACATTTTGTTTTATTTCGTGACAGAGGCAATGGGGCACACATGCGCATTTGTTTACTGCTTACAGCTAACATCGCTTCTTAAGGTGTAGGAGTCCATCCAAAAAAATCCTCACCTGTTGTGAGTAGAAAGGAGATGCAATCATGGTGTAATCTTATAAATATTGGATGGCACACAACAGAAATGACCACCAAGGTAAAGCCAGTAATACCCAGATGGTTAGGTTTTCCAGCATGAGCCTTGAGAGAGTTGTTAATTAGAAAGGAGAACTATGTCTAAATGCTTCTTTTACTGAGTTTCGCCCACACATTTTCCATGGCCTTATATTAGAGAAACCTTTGGGGGGGGGGGTTGGGGGAGTGAAGAAAAGTAATTTTAAAAAGTGTAGATAAGCCTAGGTCTTGATGACCTATATTTAATGATTTGTACATAACAATTAAAATACTGATATGTTACATGCATGATAGTGTCTCATGGAAACAGTGATGTCTCGCTCTTTACTCAGTAAAGACACAAAAATCATTTTGTACATGTTGTATGCATGTGCATGGTTACATACATTCTTGTTAAAGGGTTTAAAAGTCAAGAGCACAGGTCTGGCCTTGTATTCTGTTTGGTCTGCTCCGGCTGCTGGTGAGAGCACACAGAGCTGCCTTTCTCACAGTGTGCTGAAAAGAATCACCATGCCTTTCACATTATAATCACAAAGCTGAGATTGATTCAGCCTTCACACCCACTGTGCGAATCTCTGCACTGAACGCACAATGTCGGATTGAGTTCAGTTCCAAAAACAAAGACGTGTTTTACTATGTAAAAATACACCTGAATTAATAAGTAAGGGAATCATTAAACTTAACAATGTGTTTTTTATTAATAAGTATTATAAGGACTATATGACTCAAAAAGACCTTGATTATTACATTTAGTCCAGCCGAACCTGCAAAAGCTTTAATGTATTCATACGTATATTATTTTTTATTAAGGATGTGGCTTTGTTTATTAGCTCTTAATAATTGCTGGTCTTTACTGAGCTCTCTATCTGATATCAGTCATTAGGTTTTAAGCAAAACATAGCCAGGCATAATGCAGGGGTTTAAACAAGGTTTTATGCATGCTTGGCTAATGGCTTCTGTGAGAATCACACTAAATGCCTAGTAAAGAAAGCTTTTAACGTAGCCCAGTAATATACGGCACTGTGCAAAAGTCTCAGACCACCATTACCACCAGATTTGTTATTTTAGCAATGGTATAATGACCATATACAACATATTGTCAAGAAACTTGAATTAGTCACTCCATACTCTTTTCTACTGATCACCATTGTAATCTTTATGAGTTTTAGCAGATCTTAGCCTTTTCACCACACTCCCCTTTTGAAAAATGGTTTCTTGGCTGCTACCCTTCTCAAAAGATCACTCCTGATCAAGCTTCTTTGGACCGTAGAAGGGTCAACTTGGCATAATGTTGCTAGATGCTGCTATTGCTCAAGTGAAAGGGGAGGTTACAGTGAACGCTTGCTACTGTGGCTTATAGAACATTTACATTAAATTTATGTCATTTATCAGAGGCTCTTATGCAGAGCAACTTAAAATGTATACATTATTAAATACGTTTAATATACATATATATTATACTTTTTCTGATTTTAAATTTTATAGTGCTTCATACAAATTCCTTAGTTCTTGTACTATCATAATAAACAGATTAAGAAATAATTATATATGGACATTATATCATTGCTGAAGATATGGCATAACTAATGCTAATCTAATGCTGGCCTAATACTTTTGTGCATTAATGTAGGTCAAGTACATTCACTGGAACTAGCAGTTTACCGTTAAGCCAATAATGTTTAAGTCAGAATTGTTTCAGGAATATTTTTGTGAATTTGTTTGCTCAAGCTGTGTGCATTGAGGAACTTCTGCCTAGCATCTGCCACAGGTTCTGTAAATGGGAGAAAAATGTTAAATGACATGAACCACCAACAGCCAACCAATCAGGACAAGGTTGTGTCTTTGCTTACTGTATCTCAGTTCAAAACGCCAATCCTCTGCTTTGAACCTTTAATTTTATTTTTACGTTTTTAACGTTTGATCAGTCCTGCACATTGGCTTGGAGGAATTTTAACCTATTTCTGCATACAGCACAACTTCAGCTGTAAGATGTTAGTGGATTTCCTCACATTAACTGCTTGTTTCACGTCCTTAATGGCAGGACTTTTACTTTCATATCGTTTACACAAATGTGTGTTATGAAGACTGATAGGTATTTTTTCTGCAAACAAACATGGCACTCACATCTTATTTTCATCCCATTGCTTAAAAACATCTGAAACTAATTTCAACTTCATATTAACTGCTAATCCTAGAGGGTCACATACTTGTGTTACTCACAGATATGAAATATTGGATCGTGTTCCTCAAAAAGTAAATTATAAAGTATAATATTTTTGTCGTATTTGTTAACTTGTGTTCTCTGATGAAAAGCTTATATTTTTATATTTTTACAGATTATGTAAAAATATAGAACATTGTAAATGCCTCAAACTTTCAAGAATCACTGTATATATAATTTCCAGTCCACTAGTCTAACTGAACATTATGAATCTGTTTAATGTCTGTTAACACAGCATGTGATTGTGAGGCAAAAACACTCCTGCTATTAGCATATCTGTAGCATTTGGAATTACTTGAGAATTGGGTACAGAGAACTCTGATGCTGTGAGCATCTCAGTATTGGGGTTTTGTCTGATAACTAGGATTTGTGATGTTGGATTTTTTTTTAATTAAAAGTTTGTCATTGATGCTTCCTAGGATTTGTGGTGGTAGACTTTGGTAGACTATGCTTGCATAGTCACAATTATCAGGCTCATCTGTGTTAAAACACCTTATGATCCTGTGTTAGGTTAGAGACCTGACACCGATGCTCCGATGCCAAGCGGAACTTGCAGATCCTGTTTGTCTGAGAGATTTGATTAAGAGCCCCTGCTTTGATCCAATTATAGTGTATGTTTACCACAGGTCACTTCCTGTTACAAATGTCAGAGACCCTGCCTAAGGGCACACAACTGCAATGACTGCCACAATATATTGCTGATGTCAGTGCATGTGCCCTAAACAGAGTGTGTATCACTATCAAGCCAGGCTAATGTTTCATTTAAGGATGTTTGTGAAGGGTCGGCAGCTGTTTTTCAAACATCTGTTCCTCATGGAACTGCCCAAAGATCCAATTTCCTAAATCCCTGTCATGTTTAGAGAGTGAGATTAGCTTTTTGCCTGCTTCACATTGCCCCTCCTCTCTCTGACATCTTTCTGCTGCACGCCTAACTGCAAATCAAACAGAGCTGAGAGTGCCATTTGCTGAATATGATGGACAGAGGGTTTAGAGCTACGGCTGGTTTTAATTAGCCACCAATGCTGCAAGGCCCTTCCTTCACTGATTTTAAGAATTTAAATGATTCCAATCAGACACACAGAACCAGAAATGCCTGAGGCCTTTTTCCACATATTTTGCATTCATGTTTGTGAATTCCTGCTTTTCTACAGACCAAGAAGTGACTGGGAAATTACAATTAAGACAATCACCAAAAATGTGTACTGAAATTAAAATAAAATTAGTATCAGGCATTTTCTGTATATGTTTTTCTTTTTCCAAATTTTCCTCATTTGTGTGCAGCACAGGCAGCTTCTTAATTAATTCTAATTAAACTACAATGTAAGGTTAGTAGTATATGTACCTTGTTCATGATTGCATGAGGATACATATACCTTTATTGTGGGTTATGCACATGTGTAAATTTAACAGCATTAAGAATGATTATTAGTTTGTTGAGTTTAATATAATCCAGAGAAATTATGCAGAAGTTTAAATCAGATTATTCACAGAATGCCTATTTGATTTTAATCAGTCTCTGACTTGTGCCATTCCTTTTATACTTTGCACTGTGTCATGCAAAAATATGATATTGTCTTGAAGTAACCAAAACCATAAACACTGCAAAGGATGCTTTACAACACTGTATAATCGTTTTCACAGAAAAAAAGCGGCTATCTTACAGTGGCACTGCTGTCTGTTTTCATCTTTCTTTGTCTAATTATCTGCTTGAGATACTGCTTCTCCAGGCTCTCATCCATGTGGTAGTAGTATTAAGCGCAGCTGTGTTATCAATGTGCCAGCACAGGCATGCATATGGTTTTTAAATCCAGCTTTCAGAGCGAATGCTAAACATGCTTTCCATGTGTTTTCGCCTCTTTGTTAAAGACTTGTTTTTATGTTGTTTCTAATATGCATTAAATGTAAAGAAACGCACACATCCATGCACACTTGACATTCATGCATTTATCTTTCTGTCCTATAGTTTTGGATGGGGTTGCTGCAGATGCTGGGGAAGAACAGTTCCATAAATTACAGAACAGCAGAGGGCAGACATTCTCTCTTTTCTTCATTTACACCAAGCCTTTTTAAGAAAATAAATAAAAGCAACAAATATTTTCTCCATGCGGTACACTCAAAATTGTGGTACACTCACCTTGTCTTTGTGCGTTTGTATAATCTAGTTATGTGGCAAGGTGGATGTATAGCGTTCGATATCGATCTTGCTCTTTTGTAGGTGAGAAATAATAATAGGTTTTTCACTGAGACACACCCACCTTCTCTTCATTTGTTTGTACAATCATTATTAAATACAAAGGAAGTCGGTCTTAGTACCTAGATTACTTCTAAGGTTTACTCTTTATATCCCTACGACTATGACTGTCTTTTGTTAGAAGAGCTATATAAAAAATCTAAAATGAACGGTTCATTCAAATTTGAACTGCTTATTTGAAATATTAGTTGGAATTTAATTATTTATTTAACTGAAGTTTTTCTTATTTTAAAGAAAGGTGCGTTTTGATATAGAAGGCAGCCTGAATTAGATTGTATATTCCTATGCTGCATTATACTGTATTAAGGGAGAGAATAAGGAATGAGGGTGATATGGACTGGAGCACTAAATGGGCGGGCATTAGGACCTCCCTGTATTTCGGAGTGCGCAGGGAGCTGATTCTCCACTACAGTGCGCTACTCCGTTATACCGAAGCGCACACGCTCACGTCCACACAGAGCGCGCGCTCGCTCTGTCTTTGGATATTGATCTTTTTGCCTTTTGGAGGACTTTAAAAGCGTTTTTATAGCATCGATAAATTATTAAAAATTTCTGGATCTTTTTCCCCTCATACACATAGCTGCTGGGATACTTTTTCACTTATAGTGCAATTGATGCGACAATGTGAGTATTTATTGAGAGAAATAACAGGCACCACAAGTCGCTTGCGTTTAGTTTGAGCGTCGCAGGTTTGCAGGTCTCTGCGTGCTGTAGGTCAGAGGTTTGGAGATGAAGCAGACCACGGCCGCGCTCGCGGAGCTGGTTATTTCGCGGGACAGGAGGGATTATGAGAGCCGCTCCAGGGACGGAGAGCGGGGGGACGCGGAGCTGGAGCGCCTCAGTGCCCGGGATAGACTGGAGGCAACACTGGCGGGGCTGGCAGAGCTGGACTATCTGAGACAGAGGCAGGACCTGCTGGTGCGAAACGCTCTCAACCTTCAGGAGAATGGAAGCACAAGTGGAGAAGAAGATAATCAGCTCTGTTCGGCGGGGGAGGATAATTACCTGAACCATGAGGAGAAACTTTTAGAGGAAAACATTCTGCTGCTCAGAAAACAGCTGGTAAGTGATTTAACTGCTGTCATTCTGCATATGTGTGTGCATACTTATAAATGCCTTTTAAATGTCTACTTATTGCTACTGTTATCAGGCCTATTATGGGTATCAGCCCCAGCCTGGCTTTCAGTCATTCACTGCTTGCAATCTTTGGCCAAATGAGGTCTGTGGACAAGCTGGAATAACTACCATCCAGTTCAAAGACCGATCATCAGTTTATGATCTCTGCACATAGAAGTTAAAAGCGTAATACTGATCTGTTCGGTTTACAAATGTTAATCTATATGATCCCATTCGGAAATGGTCGGACATTGTCCCCAGTCCGACTCAGTCCAGAAAGCAATCATTAGAATGACATGATGGAGATTTAAAGCGACTCTGTGTTATTTAAATGGAACTTCCTGAATGCTGTAAGTCTACTGCTCCCTTCTTCAAGGGGGTCCAGCTGCTTCAATGAGGTCCTCTGATTAGTTACAATAGACCAAGCTGCAGAAATGAAGTTTTGGAGAGCGGCAGACTGCAGACCCCTGCTGAGCTTAAAACAGGACGAGCTGCTCAAGATTAAAGTTTACTGTTTGCCCTTTTACACGCACATCATCTCCTTACAATAAAATAATCACGGCTTTCTGAATGACCAACTTTACAACATGAAAGCACAAAACGCAAGGAATGGCATGTACACTGCTCACAAAAATTAAGGGCTATGCTTTTCTTGTGAGCAGTGTACATGTACATTTCTTGGTCATGACATTTCTAATGATGTGCACTTGTCTGCTATGTTTCAGTCTAAACAGAAAAAACAAGATACGAAAAGTTTCTCATTTCTGCCAAAATAATTGCTATACGTGAAACAGAGACCTATCAAACTGACATGGGGTTAACATAGTGCCATTTTAAAATAACTGTTGTCCAACCCTGCAAATGGTGCTCTGTATAAAAATGGTCTTCACAGCCCCACATTCTGAGCACTGAGAGCCCATAAATCAAAGCCAGCCTGCCTGTCAGAAGCACAGGTTTTTACTGCCTCCCAACCGCCGTTCCATTCCTATGCTCCATATAGCAGAGGAATCTTCTGCCTCTGTCAGCACACAGCAGTTTGAATGTGCAGTAGATAACACACCACTGATTATGGTCCATTTGAAGTAATGTTTTCCTGCTTTAATGGATCTCTTTCCCGTGGTCTGCTGTTTCACCACACTTAATTTGGAATGCAGCATATGACCCGAGTGTTGTCAGATATAGCCAATTCCACATAAGTGGCATGCTTTAGCCGAATGATTCTCCCCCACCCGGCATGACTCTAATTTAGGCTATTACACTTGTCGGATCTGTACCCCCCTGTTGCCAGCACTCAGCTAGCTATGGTAAACAGACCTGAATTCCAGACAAGTGAGATACAACCAACTTTGACTATCTTTAATAATTACAGACTTGATTACCTGTTATACGTATATTGAATATTTGCTGTACTGCTGATTCCCCACCATGCAGCAATATCAATGTGTCCTTGACCTCTCTGCATTGTTCTTGTCCTCCAGAATTGCCTGAGACGGCGAGATGCTGGTTTGATCAGTCAGCTCCAGGAGCTGGATAGACAGATCAGTGATCTGCGACTGGACACGGATACCTTGAATGAGCACCTGGAGAGTGACAGTAGGCCCAGTTCAGGTAGGTGAACACCTGTAAGAGGTTGAAAAATTTGGGATTATGGAAATGGTTTGTAAAAGAGGATCGGGGTATAATGTTACAGTGAACACAAAATATCCAGTCTGAACATCAAAGTTTATTTGGTTTTCTGTTCTTTTTTCCTGTTGTCCCTAAAGAACGGAAACAGGCTTCTTAATAAAGTATAATTTAGCTCAAATCTGCTTTGAGAACACAAAAATGTCAGTAGTTACACGTGTGCCTGCCAGGCCTAATCTCAGTTGGAGACTGCTTAGCCACTGTGTTTAAGTACTAATTCGGTAATACGAACAATCTGTACTCTATGTTATTCACATACCCAGCTGATCTGGATTACATTCCAAATACAAGAGGTCATTTTAGTGCTGGATCTTTTGCAACACTTTTGTTGCAAGATGTGTATATAAAGCAGAAATTGATTGCACATGTGCATGCTTCTTGCTGAATGTCACTATTGTTTGAAAGGTTGTGCTTCTAATACCCAGGGAGATTACTTGTGCCCTTAATTCAGCATTAGCTGCTTTATTTTACAAAGCAGCTTTCAGCTTTTATGCCAGCTACCTCTGGGACTGTCAAAGCCACATTTTAAGGCCACGTTTATATAATAAAACAAATAAATTTTCTCTGCATCCAAAACATAAAAATGTTGAAGACTGACTTCAGACATGGCTGCCTGTTGAATTCTGTTTCTGTCTCTTTTCCTTCTTAGGATTTTACGAGTTAAGTGATGGTACTTCTGGCTCCCTCTCTAATTCCTCCAACTCTGTCTTCAGTGAGTGTTTGTCCAGCTGTCGTTCCACCTCCTGCCTATGTGCTCCCCCTGACACCTCTCTTTGCGCCTCTGAGGGAAGGCTCAAGTCTGCAGGTGAGACCTCACTTTAGTAAGGGTTTTATTTTAGAGACGGTGCTTAACTAATGGAATGTGTTCTACAATGGCTTTGTAAACATGCACAACATTTTAATGAGTAACCCTGTCTGTGCCCTAAGCTGTGTTATCATTAAGAGGAAACCTTCATTCTAGCATCAGGTCTTAATCTCTGTTGCTTGTGTTTTTACCATTAGCTGAAAGCCCTTCAAACAATTAAATCTGGTACATTGCAAATAGAGCACCGGGTAATGGACGGCTCAAACAAGAGAGATAGAAACAGTTTCACAGCTCTGCAAATGCCACACCTCTGATAAGCCAGGAGAGACAAAAGGATGATTTGCATGTCAAAGCTAATCAACCTCCCACTTAGCTCAACAGTTTACTCAGAGTTCAGACTGCACCCATAGATACAACCAAATAAGTGCAGTATTTTGATATAGAAGTTAGCATAGGTTTTGAGGTGTAGGACTTAGCACATCATTATTTTATGGATACACTTCTACATTTGTACTGCTTTGCATTATTATTGTGAAAACTGTGCGTTCCTGTTCTGTCTTTTTAATTGTATCTGGTCCTCTCTGCAGATGAACTGGGTTTCTGTGCTGAATGTGAAGAGCAGAGTGAGGACTCTAGCTCTGGAACAGTCCGTCGGTCTCTTTCTGTTCCCTACTCTCCCTCCCCAGATGGGACCTGTGACAGCTTGTCCAAGTACCACTGTGACCTTATAGCAAAGAATGGAAGTGATGTTTATCGCTACCCAAGCCCTCTCCATGCAGTTGCTGTACAAAGCCCAATTTTCTTCCAGTCTATGGTCAGCCATCTTAAGGACGACATTGGTGTGTTTAAGTCTGGAGAAAGCCAAAGCGATGGCCAAAAACCTGAGCAATCACCTGGATCCCATAAAGGCTCTTGGTCTGCTTCTCAAAGTCATCTCAACAAAAGGCTGGAGAGTTATATCTTTGGACTTCTTCAAAGGAGAGCACAGCCAATGAGGACCAATAAGCCTAGAACAAGCATAAACACAGATCCCTCCAAAAGTGTCTTACGACAGGCCAGTCTCTGTGTGAGGCCCTCTGCTTCAGGACAATCCCAGCCATGGACTCCAGAACTCAATCCCAACTGGCAGACATGTTTGCCTGCAGCGGCAGCTCCTAGTACTGACCCCTGCACAGCATCACCTCAAAGACAGTGGTCTACTGAACACAAAGGAGAATGTTTAGAGAATGGAGCAGTCTACCCTCAAAACCAACCCCCAAATGGATACGTAATGAAAAACGACTTTAACGCTAATAGCCTATTGAAAAAGAAAGTGTCTGTGGCCAATAAAGGGCAGCCATTACCAGTTGCTGCTAAAGAATGCCAAGACTTGGGAAGCCCTAATGCAGTGTCTTCCCCAAAACTTAAAAAGCATCCTTACTACCCTGTCATAGAGGACGGTAAGTCAGCCCTGTCAGTGAATGCAGGCACCCATAAGCGATGTCCCAAGGTCCAAGCTTCAATGGCCTGCTCTTTTAAACAAGAGCAACAAGAGCTGCATAGCCTGGGCTCGTCATCTCACAGTCAGGATGAGGGGGGTCAGATGGTCAGCGCACAGTACATACCAGCCAAAGAGCAGAATGTCCGACTTCGCAAGTGTGGTAGCAAGAATGTCAAGATTGTGAAGGTGAAACATGGCAGCAGCACAAGACATAAAGCCCATTCTACTGAGCATGTTTCAGAAACCAGTCGTGACAGGCATCGGTCAGGATCCAGGAGATCTAAGCCAGTGGAGGATGTGGCTTACTCTCACAAAGCCTCCAAACGGACATCTTGTAAAGGCAAAAGGATCCCAGCCTCAATCCCTGAAGGACAAATACTGGAGAAAGAAACCAACTCAGCAGGTAGACCTTCTTCACAGAGACACCATGGCCATCACAGGCATCATGAGGCAGTGCTAGCCAAACCCAAGTATAAGCGCAATGACTACCACCGTAGGCTGCGGGGTATACCAGAGGTGCCTTATGAAGAAGCCTTCAGGCGGGTTCACCGCAGGCATAAAAGAGATATGGTGGGCCACATATCAACCATGTACCTCCCATCCAAAACACACATGGCCAGTCCTTATGCATATGTGGGAAGTGACTCAGAATACTCTGCTGAGTGTGCATCTCTTTTCCACTCCACTGTCTTAGACACGAGTGAAGATGAGCGTAGTAACTACACAACCAATTGTTTTGGGGACAGCGAATCAAGTGCAAGTGAGGCAGACTTTGTGGAAGAAAGCAGCAGTAGCAGTGACTCTGAAGGCAGCAGTGGGGTCAACTGGCCTCAGTTTAGTCAGACATCCCATGAAATTTCTTCAGCCCAGGCCAAGGCCTTTGTCAAAATTAAAGCCTCTCACAACTTAAAGAAGAGAATCCTACGCTTTCGATCAGGTTCTCTAAAACTTATGACCACAGTGTGAGAGACTCAAGGGACTGGGGTTTGACCTGGGATGCAGGCAATCAAATTGGCTGATCTCTGTGCCTTTAAGTGCCTAAGCGAAATCTAGTCACACTTCTTAAAATGTATGAGTTATTTTACTAGGAGTGAAGTAAGCTCACCAGCCTGCACTTTCCGGGTCCCTTAAATCATAGCTTAAAAATACTGACTAGCAAATGAGGTGTCCAATTGTGACATTTTCTGTAGCGATATTTATTATGAAATCATTTTTTCCTTTGATGCATGTACAGGACAAGGGCTGTGTATATTTGATCAACATACTGTTCTTTTTTAAGATAAAATATTTAAAGCCTAATATATTTGGTTAGTCCAGATTAGGGAGTATGACAGAGCAGACGCACAAAAAGGAATAAAATCGAAGGGGGACAGACCAAGTCTGTCTGCAAAATGTAATGATCTTTAAACAAGGTCACCTGTTAACAGGGCTTTTATTATGTTCACAACAAATTACATTACTCTGTGTTTGATGCCTTTTGCCTGTTAATTGCAAATTTTGTAAATAGAATGAAAATGTTCATTTTTGGTGTCTTTTATGCTTTATTAAATGATTTTGTATGACAACTCTTTCTTTCTCTAATTGAATCATATTTTAAAATTTTTATAGCTTTATAGCTTTCTCTTAAACCAATAAGAGAAATTCTGAAGCTGCAATAGTGTATCTGAAGTGATTAGGTATTTGTGAACTGATAACATGATAGTCACATATAATCTGATATTTAATTTATTGTATTTATACACAGCAGGCTGTCTTTGTATATTTTGAGTCTGATTATGTGATCTTAACTGATGGACATAAAGGAGACCAATAACTCAAATCCAATACAGTCGATTCTGGTTAATTAGACCACCGGTTAATGGGACCAGCCACTTATTCTGACCAAATCCTAAAGTACCGAAACAAATCCTATTATATACGTGTAA